>JASDQU010252769.1:4957-16194 GCA_032191745.1 Picea mariana
GGAAGAGTAGCAGACATAGTAGTAGACCTAGTAGTTGATCAACCATTCTGACCTAAACTAAGGGACATGAAATATGGGAAGACAAATACCAGAAGGCATATGATGTGATCTATGCTACAGTAAGTGAGGAGGTGAGTCATCATATTGCTTCTATTAGTGATTCCTATGCAGCCTTGAAGAGTTTGATTGAATGAATTAAATGACACACATTTTGAACTTCAATTCATACAACTAATGAAGAAACTCTTCAACCTAGATTTGAAGAATGATGACCCTATGGCCTTAGCTTCAAATATCAAGGCCATAACACATGATATTGAAGAAATTGGATTGAATATTGATCTCCCTCTCATGGCCTTCATTAAGGACCTCTACCCTACATATTGTAACTACCTTGAATTGTTGCAAGCAAGTGGTCAATTGAAATCCATCACATTTGACAAGATGGTGGAGAACGTTGCATAACATGAGAAATATTTTGGAAAGAAGTCATCTCCTTCAACTAGCAAGACTGTTTACCTTGCTCATAAAGACAAGAGTAAACAAAACGATTCTTCTAAAGGAGAAAGCAACAGAAGAGGACGTGNGAAGGCATATGATGTGATCTATGCTACAGTAAGTGAGGAGGTGAGTCATCATATTGCTTCTATTAGTGATTCCTATGCAGCCTTGAAGAGTTTGATTGAATGAATTAAATGACACACATTTTGAACTTCAATTCATACAACTAATGTAGAAGCTCTTCAACCTAGATTTGAAGAATGATGACCCTATGGCCTTAGCTTCAAATATCAAGGCCATAACACATGATATTGAAGAAATTGGATTGAATATTGATCTCCCTCTCATGGCCTTCATTAAGGACCTCTACCCTACATATTGTAACTACCTTGAATCGTTGCAAGCAAGTGGTCAAATGAAATCCATCACATTTGACAAGATGGTGGAGAACGTTGCATAACATGAGAAATATTTTGGAAAGAAGTCATCTCCTTCAACTAGCAAGACTGTTTACCTTGCTCATAAAGACAAGAGTAAACAAAACGATTCTTCTAAAGGAGAAAGCAACAGAAGAGGACGTGGATGTGGAAGAAAGATCTTCAGAGGAAGGGGGGGTAGACACTGTTGATATTTTACTTATGCAGCTAACAATTAGAGTTATTCTTTACTATTACAATAATTTATCATATTAACTTCATATATAATATCACTGAAAGAGAGGAAATCACAAAAACAATATAGACACAAAGATTATCCTAGCAAACCCTCTAGGGGAAGAAAACCCAACAAACTTCCTCAATATAGATTAGCCAACAAAGAACAATGTCTCTCTCCAAGAGAGAACTAACAAAGTAGAAGATCCTCCTGATCCGCATTTTATGAGAAAAATGAAATGACTATAGATTATTAACATATGTTTAACATAGAATAACAAAGATACAATAAAAATGGTTTTTTATTCAATAAGGAAATAAGTTGAAACTATAAAATGCAGCGGAAAACAAGCTTGTTGGATTAGTGGCGGCTTATCTCTGAGAAGAGATGTGATGGTTGCGCTCATTCACAAGAAGATGATTACAATGAGGCTCTAAAGGCCTTTTTACAACAAACAGGAGTGTCCAAAACCCTATACATCCAAAAAACTAACCCTAGGAGATGAAGCACCAATAGTCATGTGGGCCCTGTTTGGGTAAGTCAGTACATCAACTTCTCGNACTATAGATTATTAACATATGTTTAACATAGAATAACAAAGATACAATAAAAATGGTTTTTTATTCAATAAGGAAATAAGTTGAAACTGTAAAATGCACCGGAAAACAAGCTTGTTGGAATAGTGGCGGCTTATCTCTGAGAAGAGATGTGACGGTTGCGCTCATTCACAAGAAGATGATTACAATGAGGCTCTAAAGGCCTTTTTACAACAAACAGGAGTGTCCAAAACCCTATACATCCAAAAAACTAACCCTAGGAGATGAAGCACCAATAGTCATGTGGGCCCTGTTTGGGTAAGTCAGTACATCAACTTCTCGGGGTCGTAACTTTTTCATACGATCTCTGTTTTAAACACATGATAGTCCGTTGGAAAGATCTATCCGAGGAATTAAACTGTTGACAAAAGTTTCATGATGAAATTTTCTTATTGGTATATACCCAAAAAAATGTCGTTCAGGGCCTCAAAACGGCTTCGGAAATTCAGGACCTGAAAAACTGCTAAAAATAGTAAATTACCAAAATTGCTAGAAAGTTGTTTTGAGCCAGCTGGAAAAGGTGGGTGGCCACCAATATCCACCTGGATCAATCCTACCTCCTTAGGAAGCAATGGTCTCCATTGCGTTGAGTTCCTCCACCATATGAGGAAATTTTTGTTGAATTTGGCCCCGGGTGAGCCACTTGCCTTGGTGTAGGAGTTGCCCTGCTTTGACGACTCAATAAAGATGGATCATTTGTTGTCGAGTTGCCTTGATATCTGTGTCAAAAATATGATCATTGGATGCATGTTGTATGCAGTCGAGTTTGAGCTCTATTAGTGTCAGCTGTTCTGCTACGTCTAAGGTGTCCAATAATGGTGGGAAATGAGGTCGAAGGAGGTCCATGTTGAACACTGGGTGCAGGCCAAGGAAAGGAAGAATGTTGATCTCAAAAGCACTACCCCCCACAACCTTGGTGATGGTGTACAACCCATAATGGAGTGGGTGAATCTTCCGATGGGGTCCTGTAAGGCGTTTTTTCTGCAAGTGCAACCAAACTTTGTCTCCCACTTGAAACTTATGTGGCACTCAATGTTGATCATGGTGCTGCTTTTACTTGTCATTGGAATTCTGTAGGATATCCTAAACCTGTTGGAGGATGTGATGGATCCACTCAATGAACCGGGTGGCTTTGTCAGCTTCAATGGATACACATTCCTTCAAATCTAAATCTGTAGAGCCGAAGCCATGCCTTCGAGCATGATGTAGTCGGTGTCGCCTTAATGGCTAACAGGTTTATGGGTATCTAGACCCAATTCAGATTAGATGGCCCATTCAATGTAATTCATTGTAATTAATGAGAGTTGGTGAGGATGGAGGGAAGCGCTCGAGGAGCCCCCTTTTGTAAAAATATCTTCTTTGTATCTAGATTGAATTGGAAGAGTAGAAGAGAGAATATGTTATATAGGAGAGGAAGTCGTGACTTTGTTACAGTCCGAGCTCACAATGTAAAGAGGCATTTCATATTAATACAATTAGAGCAGTTTTTCCTGCATGTTATTCTGTGTTTGTTGATGAATGTCTTTATGCATTTATGATATGTTAGAGATGGATGTTAGATGTTCATTTGCAGGGATAGATAGATTTCTCTATCTGTGGGTTTACTGATTTCACGTCTGGTTCTTTGTGGCTTCATGCAAGAGGTTGCATGATAGAACACTGTGGGTTCTGTAAGCCAGTGCATAGAGTGCACTTCTAAATTCTGCAGAATTTGGACAGAGCTGTTCCAGGAGGGCACACCAGAGGAAGTATTAGACCCAGGGAGAAGCCTCAAGATTGTTGAACACCTTGGAGGTAAGACTGTGCAGAGGAAGGCATAGAGAAAACAAAATCACTGAGGGTTATGTTGAAGCTCTGCTAGGAAGGCATTGAGCAAATGCACAGGATGCATTGAGGAGAACTCTATTTCGAGTTCGGCAAGATGACAGAGTCACTGAGGATTCTGGAGAACTCTACCAGGAGGGAATTGAGTTGGTGCAAGTGTGCACAGAAGGAACTCTTTCGAGTTCTGAAATAAGAGAAGTGTCATAGGGAAGAAACTCATAGGATTACTGAACACCCTATAGGCTCAGTAAGGAGTTATTGAATAGGAGGCTTCCAAGAGGGCACCAATCTCCATTTGAAGGAGAAGGCAAGGGTTGAATCCCTTAGAGGTTCGAGAAGGAAAAACTCAAGATGGAAGCACAGTCACGTGCAAGGACCCTGCAAGGAATTGCAGATGCCAAGAAAACCCTTTGGAGGGTTTGGAGTTTGAGAAGCTCGGGAGGAGGAGCACAGCTTCCATTGGATCTCGTAGAGTAGCGAGGGGATTAAGTCTGAGTATCTTCTGATACTCTAAATCTCAGAAAGGATAGTGACCGTCAGATCCGGATCAACGACAACCGTTGATCTCATACAAGAAATCACAAATTCAGGGTTCATGAGTTTGGAGGGCAGACCAAATTCTTGGTTTCACAAATTCCCGAGTTGCGAGGAGCAGGGACGGAGATCCAGACTATTGGATCCAAGCCACGGGAGAACCGTTGGATCAGAACCTCCACGGGGTATCGAGTATCGGGGGTTTGGAGGTTGAAAGAATTTCTTTTCGACTGCGAAGTCACGAAGTGCCGAGCACCGAGGGCTCATGCGAACATGGGTCACATCCATTAGGTGGGGACCGCGTGGTTGATAGGTGGCATAAAAAAAAATGTCCAGAGAAAGGTGGAAGCGGGTGACAGGTGGTGGACACACGTCACCTTGGAAGGAGCCAACCCATCGCTGACTTATCGTTCTTCGATATTTCGCAAAGGAGGAGCACGAGGGCTCAACACTCTAACTCGCGAAGTCACGAGTTATGAGTAGTGCTAACACTTAGTCCTAGCCGATGGTAATTTGTGGAAGGCGCTAACAAGGAGGAGCCATATCCGTATTGCATCTCGGGTATCAGTGTTTGGAGAAAGAGAAGTCGAGGGTCTTCAACTCACAAACTCGCGAGATCGCGAGTCATGAAAGGCACTTGCGCTAAGGCCAGGTTATGGTCGCATGGAGATGTAAGGCTCACGCTTGGTGTTAAGTTGCGCAAGGCGGGTTTTCATAAAGGACCTATGGATTCGTTGAAGGTTCCAGCAGGGAACCAAAGGAGTCGCTTTGGCTCAAGGAGAATTTAGAATGATCCTGAGTGGATCTCGGCTAGAGGGTTGGGGGTCTTGCTATCAACTGGAATGAAAATAGATAATTAAAAATAACTTTGTTTTTAATATTAAAAAATTAATAGCTTTATTGTTTGAAGTTTATATTTGAATATTGTTTTTATTTTTGTTTTATTTTTTTTAAGTAAGAGGCTATATATTACTTGTCATGAAGCAAAAAATTACAGTATCGACTTGATAGCGARTTTTGKATGTRTTGAGTTGCCCCGAAGGGAAACCAACTCAGCCTGAGACTTTGACTGTAAAAATCAGTAATAATTAAACACATTTTTCTGAATCRCCCCGTGGGGAAACCAATTCGACCGACCCATGCATGCATACTATAGAAAAAAAGAAGATCATAATATGAACCAAAAAAATCCTATCTTCTGACAGACCCATATAATTTACAGTGATAAACTCCAACAGCCTATGAAGAATCTTCCATAAACAACTAACATTTGTCAAAATAAAAAAAGAATTATGACACCTGTGCACCTACCGAATGTCATGGTGTCTGGTGCGCTTGCTTGTCCTTAGCTTCCTCTGCGCGTTGGTCTCTGTTGTCCTCAACTTCCTTTACACGTATTTTCATGTCTCATTCATCCTCCCCTTGGAATTTTGGAGCAAGAAACACCCCTAGAGATGTTAGGGAATTGGTGCCTGAATTTGGTGAATGCAGGGAGAGAAGAAAGTTTGAGAGAAGAGATTCAATTTGCTCTACGCGTTGGTTCAGGTGTTCCAACCGAAAACGAAGGTCATCGATGTCCTTACAGACTACAAAGACCGAATCTTTCATAATCGAAACCGAATCTCTGATTCACAGGCACAAAGCATAGTCCGACTGGAGAGGCGCTTGACCTTGAGTTGCTTCCAATTGTAGTTCTTGCATTTGAGAATTGAATTCCTCCAGAGAAGGCAAAGAAGGTGGCGACAAGGGTATCGAAGGAGGTGGCAAGGGAATGAAGGGTGGTGGACTAGAAGGGCATGAAAGTGCTGTCTATGAGGTCGAGGCCATATTTGGGAGAGGTCCAGGAGCAAAGCCGAGAGAATTACCCTAAAGGTCAAACCATTCAACTCGGCAAGCCCATGGCGATGATAGAGGAGGAAGACCACATTGTCCTAGGGAGGATTGAGTGGATCACGGAGGTGAGGAACTAAGCGCAGGAGCGAAGGTAGGCGGGTGCTTCCTGGCCATGGCTGCTCTGTTCTGGTACCAGATAACACCTCTCTTTGGCTTCCTATGAAGGCGAGGCATAACCAGATGAATGTGAGGGTGAGTCAGAGATGCGAACAGGGAAACCCAGGGGGGGACCAGGGAGAATGACAAAGTGAAAGAGTAGTCAAAAGGATAGGGCGATGGATACAAACTAGAGGGAGGGGCATCAACATAAGAGGGAGAATGGAGAGTAATTGTACATGAGTGTAGAAAGATCGAACAATGTACAATCTCCATAGCCATGATGGGAAGCCATTGCAAGGTGCACTAAAGCAGTTATTTGGGATTGCGAAAAATTGAAGAGTTGCAAAGTTCATCGGGTGGTAATAAAGGTCAGAGGGATCAACAAGTGTTGTCACGTGGCCCGTGGAGAGGTGGAGGACTCTAGGTTCTCAGATGGACACATGGAGCTCTACGACACCCCATCCGGGGGGCTATATGTGCTGAGATCCTTAGAGGATAGCAGGTTCTTCTAAATCCACTCCAGTATTACCTAGTTTGTCTGCTACTTGATTGACTTTCCTTCTCACATGCGAAGGAATGAGCACTAAGTGAGACAAAATGAGAGATGCAATGGCACTAAGTCCTGTGGTAAGTCGCCAGCAAGGGGAGATGTTGTCCGGATCCACCCCATTGAGTATTTTTGTGAAAAGGATTAGAATTATTTGAGAATCCCCCTCGATGATCAGTTTGTTGTGCCCATTGTCTTGAGAAAGTTGTAAACCTTTGATGAGAACCCATAGCTCAGCAACATTTTTTGTGTTATGTCCAATGCTGTCGGTTGTGATAAGCATAATGCTTCCTTGACTATTGCGAAGAACCACTCAGAAGCCCACAGGGCCCGAATTACCTTTGGAGGCTCCATCAAAGTTTAATTTGATGAATCCTAGAGCTAGAGGAGACCAGTGTGAAGGGTTGCCTTTATCTTGTAAAATTTGGGGTTTCCTTGAAAAGTGTGGGTGGAATTTGGTGACCCATTTGTACAGGATACACGTTTCCTAGGGAGGGCAAGACAAGTCCTCCTCTTTCTAGGGCTGAAAGAGGATGGTTTCTTTGATGTTGTCATTTATGTGCTATAAGACTTTCTACCAGTCAAGATGAGACGAAAGAAAGATTCGTCTCTTTCTCTCTTTCCAGAGATTCCAGAGGATGAAGCCTGGAAGTAGCTTCCATATACGGCTTAGGATGGGAGAATGAAAATATGTGTCTCTCCATTATTCTAAGGTCTCCCTAAGGACTTTCATTTGCGATCTGTGGTGCACATGATTGAGGCGTAGTAATCCCATATTTATGTAATGTAGGAGTAGAGATTGAGCAGGTGGTTTTGATATTTTGAATATTTCCAGTAAAGAGGGAAAATGGAGGGCCTGATAAAACCTCTTTTTGTGAGATTGTCTCAGGTAAGGATACCCTTGTGTGCGACGAGCCAGAGGAAAGTGCTTTTTTTTTCCAGTGCTTGATCAACCATATTTTTTCCCAAACTAGTTCCTAGGGGAGTAAGGGAGAGGTTGTATTCATATTGTAGGCCTCTTTGATGGTGAAGGTACCTCGCGAGGAGTACTCCCACATTATGATGTCGTCTCCTTGAAATTTTTGAATTTTCCTAGAAGAAGTCAACTCATGCCAAGGTTGAAGATCCATGTGCGCTGGAGCGTGAAGTTTTGTGGGAGTGAAATTCCATCGATGCCAAGTTGCATCAGGGGGGTCCTCTTGCCAATAGTCTGCGACCGTGATTAGACTTGCCTGAGTGGTGGGGGAAAGAATATTCTCTACCATGGAGTTTTGCATTAAGGAGGGCCATTGTTGCCACAAATCATGCCAAAAGGAAGTTGTCCTTCCATTTCGTATGTCCCAGAAAACATGATCAACGATTAGAGAGTGGCCCTGTCTTGCATTATTCCAGATCAAGGAGCCCGGGGTGTTTTCATTCCATTTGATAAGTTGGTTTTCGAAAATATGTGGAACATACTTATTCCTCCATATTTTGGCCCAGAGGTCCTTAGATCGCTTCAACCATCTCCACCAAATCTTCGCACTGAGAACTTTGTTGAGAGTGGTGGGGTCCCTTAATCCGAGACCACCTTTTACTTTTGTTTTGCATATCTTTTCTTAACTGATCAGAGCAATTTTCCGTTTCATCTTTGCTCCATTCCAAAGANCCATATTTTGGCCCAGAGGTCCTTAGATCGCTTCAACCATCTCCACCAAATCTTCGCACTGAGAACTTTGTTGAGAGTGGTGGGGTCCCTTAAGCCGAGACCACCTTTTACTTTTGTTTTGCATATCTTTTCTTAACTGATCAGAGCAATTTTCCGTTTCATCTTTGCTCCATTCCAAAGAAAGTTTCTTTGAAGGGTCTTGATGGTTGTAAGAATACAGCTGGGGGAAGCCAGAGGAGAGAAGGAATAAATAGGCAAGGTTTGAAGGAATGATTTGAGGAGGATGAGGCGATTGGGAAGGTTGAGCATTCGAAAGGTCTAGGAGGAGAGTCTTTTTCCCATGGAGGAAAGAAGCCCCTCCTAGGAGTTGTTACAGATACCTTTATTAATGAGTGGAATGCCAACGTATTTGGATGGAAGGGACCTACACGTGAAGCCCAGGATGTTGGTGATATGAATATGAACATGTATAGGGGTGTTAAAAAATAAGAGATGGGATTTTTCTTTATTAATGTCCATTCCTAAGGTTGCATGGAAAGTTTGCAGGATATAGAGAATGCAAAGGGATTCACGAATGGTGGGGGAGGTCAACATTATGGTTTCATCAACAAACTAGCTATGGGAGAGTAGGGGATTCAAGCCATGAAGAGGGAGTCTAGCTAGATACTTATCTGCTAGGGAATTTTTGATGAAGTGGCTGAGCCCTTCTGCCATGATGATGAAAAGGAAGGGGGGACACGGGGTCCCCTTGCCATATTCCATGAGAGAGTGAGAAGGGGTGGGAAAGAAGCACCGTTGATCAAAATGGAGAAGAAAGCAGAAGAAGTGAGATTTATAATCCATTCCACCCAGTCCGTAACGAAGCCAAAAGAAAGAAGAACTGATTTCATGTAAGCCTAGTTAAGTTTATCAAAAGATTTGGAAATATCTAACTTTAATAACATACCTGGAGTACCCATTATCTAAAGAGAGTGTATGACTTCATGGGCAAGGATGACACTGTCAAGAGTTTTCCTGCCTTCAACATACCCTGACTGCTCGGGGGAAATGATGAGGGGAAGGAGCGGTTTGAGGCGTCGAGAGATTACTTTTGTTAACAACTTATAGATTACATTGCAAAGAGAAATTGGTATGAACTGTTTGGGATGAGTGAATTGTTCTTATTTGGGGATGAGGGTTAGGAAAGTGGCATTAATAGTAGGGAGAACCTGACCAGAGATGAAAGAATCCTCGATGATGTCCCAAACTTCCTCCCGAATCATGGGCCAACAAAAGTGAAATAAATCCACTGTGAAGCTGTCCAGACCTGGAGCTTTTCCTTCGGGGGTGTGTTGTAGGTCTAGGTCTACTTCTGCAATCGTGATTGGTCTAGATAGAGCTTCATTCGTCTCTCAAGTTATGATATTGGGGATGTGTTGGGTTATCTTTTCTATGTTGGGGGATCTGTCAATAGGGGGTTCAGACAATAGATCTTGGTAATAAGAGACCATCTCTTGCTCGAGATCTTCGTGTTTTTGGAGAGTTTGACCTTGCTCTGTGACTAGGTGCGTAATGCGATTGTTGTGTCTATGTTGGATCATCGCTCGGTGGAAGAACTTAGTGTTTCATTCCCCTTCTTGAAGCCATTGTATTCAAGATTTTTTCCTCTACAAGACTTCCTCTTGAGACCGCCTTTCCTCCAATTGTTGTTTGAGTAGAGTTTCCTGCGCTTTGAGATCCTTCATGAGGCCGTTATTCCCAATCTGGATCTGGAGGAGCTTCATTTGATCATTCAGGTTTATTTGGGCTTCAAAAATATTCTCGAAGTTATGTTTGTTCCAAATATTAATGATTTGCTTAAAGTTTTTCATTCGTTGTTGAAAATGGAACATTTTGGAACCATGTGAGATGGCAACTTCCCTCCACCATTTTGGAGCCAGAGCTTGGAATTCTGGGTGGTCAAGCCAGAAACGCTCAAATCTAAAGGGATTTTATCCAAGAGAGCCAAAGATATCCAGTGAGAGATATATAGGCCAGTGGTCAGAGCTCGAGGTGTCCAAGATGCTAGCGCTCATCACTAGGTCGTCCATTAAGAGGGTTTCTAAAATGAGGAATTGATCCAGATGACATTCAACCTGTTGGGAGCCCGAACACTAGTTTGACAAGGTGAAAAGGCCATTTTGGGTTTCCAGATCTATGAGACTGAGCTTGTTGATCAGAGCTTGAAAGTGCCCACTTTTCGCCTCGAGTCTACGAGTGCCGCCCTTTTTTATTCTAGGTGGCATACCATATTGAAGTCCCCCCCCCAGTATCCAACTACGATCGATGATGAGGTTAGAAATTTGATCCATATTCTGAATGAAGTTGAGCTTGTCCCTCAGGGTGGCTGGTCTGTAAACATTTGTAAGGAAGACTAGCTTATTGGATTCAATGAGTCGATATTTCGTTGAGATTGTCCATCTGGTGGTGAAGAAGTTCTCGAGAAGCACAGTGCTGGAGTTCTAAAGGATGGCCAAGCCACGAGCCACGCCTTTGGAATCGATGGTCATCATTTTCCCTTGTTTCCAACATCTGAAGAGGATTTGATTCATTTCGTCCCCAACACATTTTGCTTCTTGAAGTAAAAGAATATCATGTTGATCTACTATGATACGCTCTCGTAGAAGCATTTTCTTACTATGACCATTAAGGACACTTATATTCCAAGAGATGAGCTTCATGATGAGGATGGAGAGGTGAGAGGGGGAAATCTATCAGAGATGAGATGTATCTGACCTGATTTTACCATGAAGTGATCGATTTCCTGTATGAGTTTCTGGGTGGATTTTCTTCCTCTTTTCTTCTCATCCTTCTGAGGCTTTTGTTGTTCTTTCTTTTGGATGTGATGGATGCCCAAGATAATGGTGGATCTGGCCGCAAATCCTACTGAGGATTTTAGGAAGAATTTATGCACCCTGCAAAG
>JASDQU010252772.1:2556-13860 GCA_032191745.1 Picea mariana
TTCTGCGGCCAACGAGCAATTATGTAACAAGTTTATGCCCAACACCTAGACTCGTTACATATTTTCTAGGTAAAAAATGGGGTGCCCCTGTGGCTCCAAAAGCCCTGATGTAGGTTTCGTGCTCGTCTAGATACCAGTAACCCATTTTGGATATAACCTTTTTTTCTTCTTTTGACAGCCTAGGGCACTCTTTCCTGAACAACAAAAAATAGATACGTGCAATGAACTTGTCAAAGATAAGGGCATAGGATTTTTTGTACTTGTTATCCCATAATATGTTGAAGTATACATGGACCGGGAGCTCCAAGGAGTGCTAGTTCAAGTTCATTCCAGAGAAAAAATTCCTGGTGCAGATGATGTCTAATAGATACGAGGCCATGTAGAAGGAGGGGGTTTCCCCCTCTTTTGACATCTAGGCTTGTCTTATGCAGGTGCTCAACTGTTTGGAGATGATGTCACCCCAATTGAAACCTGTGACTGAAATGGCCACCGTATAAGCTAGGGGCATCCAAGCGTCTAAAAAATAGGAGAAATATTTCTCCTCATGCAACATGCAGAGAAGAGCCATCAAGTATATGTATGGTTCCCTTAGATTGGTCGTTTTGTACCAGCCAACAGTCCGGTTCATTAATTTTTTGTCTTCCCTCCACCACGACGCCATGATTTTGCTGGTATCGTGTGATGCATAGAAACTCAAAAAAAAATTAGTGCTCAATTTTTCTTCCAACTCCCTGATCTTGTAGTAACTCTCAACCTCTGATGGCAAGAAAACCTTGATGCATCCACCATTATCATCATTGATTAAACATTTATGCGTGTCGGGATGGTCAATGAGCCACTTTAGGTGCTTGATTCAAGGAAACATCGGAGTTCAACTTGCCACCATGTGTAGATAATCCATACAGATGTCTCAGAGGACATCATCATCGAGCCTCCTCATATGAGGATCGCTTTGCGGGGTATACTCAAGGGGTTCTTCTTTCTCGATTTTCTTAAATAATTCTTCCCAGCGAGGGAATGTTGTTTTGGATCCAATGTTTGCCTCTATGTCTCCGAAGGCTAGAGGTTGGAGGAAGGCCTTCTTGGGAGCTATCTTGATGAAAGGCACCGATTTTGGGGCAAATTCTAATTGTCTTGCAAATCCCGGGGAGGATCTCTCTCCTGCTTCTGGTTCTTGCGGCTTTGGCGCTCTTGGGGATTTCTTGGTGGAGGGTTTCTTTGGATGCATTGTTCTTGCAATTAAAACAACCTTTAAACATGTGTATAGAGCAGCGTTGGGCTATTAACATAAAAATGAAGCGCAAAACATCATAAGCGGATACATACCTGTAATTCTTGCTAAGATAGTTGTCTAATACTCACTGAAATTTGGGCGACCTCTCCGGATTGTTAGCCTTGCTCCTCTGTTTGTTCTAAAATCTTTATCGTGCAGAGTAGGGTCATACACAACGAATTCGACAACATATAACTAGAGAGACTCTATCCATCATATCAACTGGTTAATACAACTAATAAATGTAATTCAAAATAAACTACCATCGGTTCTTTGCAATTAAATTCTAACTGGTTGACAGCGGAGGCAGATGCATTGTATCGGCAAGCTAAAATAGATTCTTTTGATTCGTGCACGGATTAGAAACTAATGCATGATCCACAAACTTATTCACACTTTAAATGCATTGTACCTAATATATCCGTGGGTAAAACGTCTTATCACGTCATATCTCTCTGGCGTGGAGGTCGGCGATTGACACTTTAAAATGTAAAATTTAAGGTGTATTGTATTTTGTAACTCCCCGATGCCAAAATCATGTCGGGTGTCGGCAATCGGTGATACCGCTCTTCTCTTTGCGTGACACTTACCTTTTCATTTTCTTGCTGAATCCGAATGGGTCGGTCTTCGGTGATACCTTTGCCAAAGTTAAATCGTAAAAAGAAATACTTTCATCTACTGACGCCGATGAAGATCGATGTTCAGCTATTTTAAACTTCTCAAACGATTTTCATCACCTTTAACGTTTACTGATGTTGAACTCCTAAGTGCATCAGGGAAATATTTAGTGTGCCAATTCCTTATGTAGCTTTTTAAGGACCCTTTAATGATTAAGATGATTCTTTGTTGTATGTCCATGCAAGCTTTAGAAAATTCAAACATGAACATAAAAATAAGAGCAAGTATTAGTTTCATACTGAAGGAAAAACAGACAATGTAAAAGATTAAGTGGTACCCAAAAGTAAAAAGTGAACATATACTTTTAGGGTGTGTTGAGTGCTCAACAAACTGTCCTCTTGGGAAGTGGGTTTCTTCCCTGTATTCTAGGCCTCTTGGATTTCTTCCTCTTGTAGGCCTTGTCATCTTTCTCCAACTGTTTCCTTAATTCTCTAATTATTTCTTTTAGTGTACCAACTTTTTGTTTCAATATTTTGATTTTTTTAACCCTTTTTCTCAATATCTTGTTTTCCAGTTTCAATTTTCTGATTTTATTGTGGCCTTTGTCTATTGTTTTCTGTTTATGGGGAATTTCAAGTCTTCCCCACCCTGATCATCTGGTGACTGCTCCCCTGTTTCTTCTAGGTTCTCTATCTATTCTAAAGGAAAATTTACCTCAATGGGAGGTTCTGGCTATTCTGTATCTTCGAGGGATGACATCTCTATGTTAGGAAGTTCCAAGGCAGGGTTTGAAGAAGAAGTTGGTGCTTGGTGTTCTCCAAACCTGTTCGTGTCTTCAATAATTGATGTCCCTAAATTCCTCAATACTTGATCCATCTCAACCTCATAATTTTTTAAGAAATTTTCTGTCAGTTTTCAAGTGATGGTTTTTCTGTTTGTTCATTTTCTTGAGTGTTCTCATGTGAGGGTTGTATAGTTTCCTGAATGTTTTCAAGCTGAATTGTATTTTTACCCCTTCTTCTTTCCACAATAGAGGTTTCAGGAACAACAATTGTTCTTTGTCTTCTCTTCTTAGATGTTTCTTCCTATTTGGTATGAGTTTCTGCTAGCTTAATATGGTCTTCTTCAATTTCAGGCTGGGGTAGTGGAGTTTCAATTTGGACATTGTCTCCTTCTACCTGAGCTGTCTCAATTCCCTGTGAGGGAATTTCTTGGTGGATTTCAGGTTGTTCGATTTGTAGGGGCCTATCGGCCTCGATTAAATCTCCCCAAGTTATTTGATTTTGGCTCAAGGCCATATTTACTATTAACTTTACTAGTCCATGGTGACTAATTATAGTGACAGGGTCTTTAGCCTTATGAGTTCTTGAAACAACTTCATGCAGCATGGAATTTAAAAATAATGGAAAATTTATTACTAAACTCTATTTTAGTGTTGCTAACAATTTGAGGTGGCGCGACCTCACCACATCGTACCTCCCATCACATGTGATATACCTTTTTATTACTCCTGCTAGCTCTGTCCATGGCTCGCTAGGAGCGGCGAGGTTGAGTCTTTTCCCTTTTTTATCGAGTTCTTATCTAGGTTCTACGAAGTATTCCACAACCTCCTTGAGTGTTGTACACTTCCTGGTCTATTGTATGATCTCGTTGGGGAGGCATATTACCTATGCTATAATTTCCTCAGTGACCAGAATTTGTATGTCTTGGATCACGAAGATTCCTCTCTGCAAGTTCTGAAAAAATGCTAGCATGATATTCGTGTCATATCCCTGTAATCTTTTGAAATATTCTTTCCACCCCATAAGATGTAAAATTTCCCTTTCCTGGTCATTTACCTGCAACAATGCGGGCTCTCAACATACACTTCGGTCGCCCATCTCTTCTATAAACAGATGAGGAAATATATCATTCCCAGTTGCAACTTAGTTCGACCAACTTTTGAGAAAATATTACCAGAAATGGTGAATATCATAGAAAAACAAATGTATATAAAAATGTGAGTTTTTCCCATTTATTGCAATCATTATGATCTATCGATAGATGTGCAGAATATCCTCCCCCTCATAAATGAGAAGGTCGACCTCGACTGTCGATATGTGTGAGTGTAATGATGGCAGGTAGTTCAAGTGAGGGGTAATTACTACGCCACCGCCGCTGTTGGGATAAAAATCATTAATAAACTTCAAAATCACTTTAATGATAATCATGAACAATAATCACTCTTTTGTGGGAAATTCAAATTTACATACCTCTATTCAAAAAACGTTTAAGGAAAAAGATTTCGAGTAATTTTAAATTTGTTCACGTGTTTAGAAATATTCCACATGTCATAACTTTGTTACTTTCCCTTGTTTATTGGATATAACCAGAATGACAGCCTCTTTGTTAGGAAAGGACGTCTAGGAACACACAAAAAAACTTAGTCTATTAAAGGTAAACTTCCATACCACAGGCAGAGCCACTACTTCAGCAGACTTCCATAGCCTTGATAGGGTTCCTTTTAACCCATAGATGAGCCCATATCCTTAATAAATAGTGTGAATTGTCTTTTCCTAAAAATACCACCATCTTGGTTTGGTAGCCACATAACGATAATGCCACTCACTAGATCATAACCTAAGTGAACAAGCCGGCTCGTGATGAGACCTCTTGTCCTTTGATGAAACAAATATGAAAAAGGCTATTTCCCTGGTGTGGTATCCATAATGGGAATGTCACTTATGTTATTATCTTATGATCGTGGTAGGTTGGCTCGTGATGAGACCCCTTATCCTTTGTGGGAGAATTTTTATTTCTTCACTTATATTTATTTTTTATTTCCCATTTTTTTTTTAGGCTCTATTAAGGGAGGCTCATATACTCCTTAAGAGTGAGGGATGGCGTAAGAAGTGTAAGAATGCCAAGTAAAAATGTGCTTTAGACTCCTTATTATGATATGAAGGAAAATTATCATTCAAGTATATGTATATATATAAGGGAAAAAAACGAATTATGGTGGTTAAGGATTATGAACAATATTTAAGATAATTCGAAGAAATTAATCTAAAAACAATTCGATAAGGTATGCTAGATAGTACACAAAAAATGACAAATCATTACTATGATAATTAGAAGTGATTCTGGTGAAAATTAATTAATGAAGGTCATACCCAAAGGAGTGGCTAACGTAATAATGGCATGCTTATTCATGAGAAAAGAATCGTGACTTTTGACAGAAAGGAACAACAAATAAGGAAAAACCACATAAGGAACAACAATTGTTTCTTTCGAATGAACACCGCTATATGAAAAAGGAACGACAATCACGAAAAAGGAAACAGAAGTTGTAGCAAAGGGAACAACATTTGTTACTTTTAAATGGATGACACTACTCATGAAGGGAACAACAATCACACGAAGGGAACGACAGTTGTTCCGTTCAAATGAACGACAACTACACACAAAGGGAACAACAATCGCATGAAGGGAACAACAGTTGTTCCGTTCAAATGAACGGTACTACATGAAAAGGGAACAAGAATTGTACGAAGGGAATAGAAGTTGTTCTATTTCAAATGAACGGAAACGATGATGTTCAAATTTTAACCATCTAATTTAATTGATTGGAAACCTCTCGCAAACATTTTTGTTTTAGCGAATCTAGGATTGATTAGTCATCAACTAAATTCATTCAATTTTTATGGGTAGGTTTATTCAATGATCAAATTATTGGATGGTTTGTTAGTTTCATGCAGTCATTACAGTCACCTTATTTTTTCTGCGGAACATGACATATTCATCTTATGTGAAAACATGGTTAAAGTGAGACATGAGCAAGGAATAGAACAAAGTGCTAATTATAGTCATTTTTTTTGGGTTTTTATTCTCTCAAGTGACTTCCCTAAAATGTAAAAAGTAAAAACTCAATCAATTTTGTAAATAAATATATATACAATATGTTGGTAAAAATCATAATTTTTTGAAGTTGAAGCTATTGGGTTACCTTCCCAGCCAGCTAAAATCTGAACAGTAGGGTCCTTACTTCTTGGTAAAAGGATTCTTTTGAAAGCGGATAATGGTAGAGTCGTAGTCGATGTCCATTTACTATAAAAGGAGAACTAGACCCGTCAATGGTAACTAAAGTGACATCACCATTATCATGAACTTCATTGATTTCATACGGTCCCAGCCACCTTGTCTGTAATTTTTCAGAAAAATCTTGAAATCTGGAATCATAGAGAAGCACCCAATCATCTTTCTGGAAGGATTTCTTCTTGATATGTTTATCATGCCAGCTAGCTCTCTGCTGCTGAATAACAATTGTGTACTACAGGGTGAACATGTGTGCTTCATCTAACTCATTGAGCTATTATAAGTGTTGTGTATGTTCCTTCGTAAGATCCAGTCCAATTACCTGGGACATCCTTAGAGTCTTGATCTCAAATTCAATTGGAAAGATAGGTTCTTTGCCATAGAATAGATGATAAGGAGAGTAGCTAGTAGTGTTATGCCATGTCATGCGATAGGCCCATAAGGCATTTGGAAGCTCGACTGCCCAATTCTGACGGTTTGTTGAGACTGTTTTTGTCAAAATTGCCTCCAAGACTTTATTGGTACTTTCTACTTATCCGTTTTCCTATGGGTGGTATGGGGAAGTAACTCTGTGTTTAATATGATAATTGCGTAGGGTGGCCGTGATTTTATAGACTGTAAATTGCGACCCTCCGTCAGTGATTACTTCCCTAGGTAATCCATAGTGTACAAATAATTCGAAGAGAATCTTAATGACCACTTCCTCTGTTGCATTTGACAAGGCTACTGCCACTATTCATTTGGTCATATAGTCAATTGCAACTAATATATAGGCCTTCTGGTTTGATTTTGGGTTGAAGGGGCCAACAAAGTCCAGTGCCCATCTCTCAAAAGGTTCTTCCACCACTTGTGCTTGTAGGGGCATTTCATCAGCTTGGCCTAGCCGACCCATCCTCTAACAGTTGTCGCAGGTCTAGACATATTTCTTTGCATCTTTGAATATTGAGGGCCAATAATAGCCCATCTGTAAAATCTTATGCCCAGTTCTGTGGTTTGCAAAATGACTGCCATAGGGCTCATCATGACCCGCCTTCAAGACATCATAAATTTCATCATCTCTTACACATATTTAGATTTGGAGGTCAACCCATATGTGGAAAAGATATCCCCCAATCCAGGTGAACCGTGCACTTCATTGGACGATCAATTTCCTTTCTCTTGATGATAGGTGTGCTGGTAGTTTCCCAACTGTCAGATAATTTTCCACATCAGCGTACCATGGTGTCTTAATAGTGACAATGAATAGGTGTTCATCTGGAAATTGGTCTTCAACTGTCAAAGAATCATTTGTTTTGGGTACACGAGACAAGAAATATGCAACGAGATTCTCTATTCTGGGCCGATCCTTGATGGTGATGTTGAATTCCTGTAATAGTAATAACCACCAGGTAACCCGTCCATTAGTAATCGGTCTGTTAGCTAAATATTTAATAGCAAAATGATAAATATACATAATAACTGGATAGCCTATTATATAGTGGCGGAATTTATTAATATAATGCATAACGACTAAAAAATCGTTTTCTGTTACTGTATAATTTAATTCAATGGGAGTAAGGTTTTTGCTAATAAAATAAATATCATAAGGTTTCTTGTCTTATTTTTGTCCAAGGACAACGCCTATGGTGATATCTAATGCATTTGTAGAAATATGAAATGGAAATTTCCAGTTTTGTCCTCTTAGCACTGGTGCTATTGAGACCAACCTTTTGAGTTTTGCAAATGCAATATCACACTTATAATACCACTGAAATTCTGCATTACTAGTTAAAGCATGTAAAGGTGCAACTGTTCCTGAAAATTTTTCTATGAATCTACGATAAGAGGCTACACAACCAAGGAAACTACATACCTCAGTTTGTGTACGAGGTGTAGGTAGATTAAGGATTACCTCTATTTTTGTTGGATATACATTAATTCCATCTATAGAAGCATAGTTTCCTAGTACCACACCTTTGGTCATCATCATATGACATTTCTCATGACTCAAACATAGCCTGGTAGCAATGCATCATTCCAGTACCTTCTCTAGATTCCTTAGAGCTTGATCAAAATCAGTGCCATAAGGGGTGAAATCATCCATGTAAACTTCAAGTCCTTCATTAATCAGATAAGAAAATATGCTCAGAATGGCTCTCTGAAATGTGGCTGGAGCATTACATAATCCAAAGGGAAATACTCTATATGCAAAGGTACCCCAGGGACATGTAAATGTAGTTTTATCCTGGTCTTTCGAAGAAATCTGGATCTAATTATAACCACTAAAGCCATCTAAGAAGGAAAAAAAAATGCTTCCTTGCTAAAGTGTCAAGGACTTGATCAATAAAAGGTAAGGGAAAGTGGTCCTTCTGGGTAGCTTTATTGAGTTCTCTATAGTCTACACAGATTCACCATTTCCCATTCTTCTTAGGTGTTTTTCATGAGTTTATACTTTAAGTCTCTAAAGTGTACCGTCAAGGCATCCGAAAAATAAAGAAAATTAAGGAGTAAGAATCAATTGTGAAGAGTAAATCAGAGTTGGTTTCTCAACAGTCTCTGTCTAGCTTCCCATTGTTCTTGGATGCTGATTTCTCTCTCAATAACTGCCCATGGACATTCTAATTTGACTCGGGTAGTTGATATGCAGGATAGCATTGAATAAGTTCAAAGCAATTCTAGTTTGATCCTGTAGGTCGGGTTCTATGTTAGGTTGTCTATTACTTGGGACAGTCATGACGATTAACATTTTATTAAATTATAATTTTTTTTAGAAATTGTTGCTTCAGTTTTGTGGGGTGAAATACAAAAGGAATTTTGGAACTCAAAATAATAACATAATAACAGTAAAGGCCATTTCCTGTACTTGAAGTAATTTGAGAATATTAAAATAAAAAAAACAAAGAAACACTATTGGAGAATATGAGGCTTTAATCTTGAAAGAATCTCATATCATAGCAGAAGAAGTGGAGAAAAACAAAATTTCTAATGGAGTATAAGATATAACCATCCAACAGACCTACAGGTCTTGAAACTGCTAATAGCAATCACAGAGGAAAAACTGTAAATGATTACATAATCAAATAAATTCAAACTACAGTAGAATTTTGAATTAAACTATAACTGATCATTCATTGGAAAGACATGGAATAAAAGATATTGAAAACAGAGTGAAGGAACACATAGCTTCAAGGTGACATAATTCATAATCTCTTCTGCATTATCTATATCATTGTAAATCGAAAAACTTCTAATACAATCGGCTCCCAAAAAACGAAAATCATTTTCTCAGTCTTATGAAATTGTATTTATACATGATCACCAAACCTTTTTCCTATTGGTGATTAACTAACTTCCTAAGACTAACAATTACATGAATGAGCAATGTCGAGCTGTTTACATTTCTATTTTAATTGCTTTATTATTCCAATGATGAAAGTATTCAAAACAATATTTCATGTTTGTGTTGATGAACCTCCTCCTTCTGTTTTAAGACAACGAATACATTTTCCCAGAAACTGCACTAAAACTATGGGAGATTCTAAAATATCCTTTGCTTCAAATAAGAAAAACTTTCTCTACATTTCTGGCAGATGGTCTTTGATTATATTTCTCGTGAACTTAATAGTTTGTAGATTTAAGTTAGGCATTACTATCCATTTGTCAATTTGAGTGACATTGATTACCTTTATTTGTGGAATCTCTACCTTAATTTCTTCTATATCCTCTTTGAATCTTAATTGATGCTTGACAATGTCAACTTCCCCTAACAACCCTCGATAGTCATTTTTTCCAATGTTCAATGAAGTTTTCTCTAAAAGGTCAAAAATTCCTTGACAATCGTCATTAACTTCTCTGGTTATTTTCTTGTTTTCTAAAAGGTTTGCCTCCCACACCTTGAGTATTATATCACCTTTAATCTTCTCTGAAACAGATATCTTTTGAATCTCTCTGACCTCCTCTTTTGTTGAAAGAACCACTTCTTTTTGAAAGGTTGTTTTGGCTACTTTCACTTCTCTCTCCTTCAAGAGAATACTCTCCAAAGACTTACCTGCTCCCAGAAAGTAATTCTGAATAAACTCAAGCTTAAATAACCCTCCCTATTGCTCTTTTTTTATTTTTGTATGTATTTCCAACGCCTGGGTTTGGAAGATTTCAAGCTCTACCACTTGATTTTGAATGGAATTAATCTTATCTTGTAATTGTTTATTCATTTCCTCTTGCTGTAGGACTTGTGCTTGAGTGACCTGTATTTTCTTATTTGCTTCCTCTAAGCTTGCTTTCATTTTTTTAATCTCTTGAATGTCATTTAATCTAGCTCATTCTAGACCTTTTTTTATCTCCCAACTGATATTTCTTTCAGTCTCCTTTAATTGACCCTATAGCTGAGCTATCATATGATCTTTTTGCTGCAACATAGTTCTCAAATTACCCACAGATTATAAATTTGCCGATGCTAAGGCTCCCATTGTACCTGCTAATTTTGTGGTGAATTCCCCCTCTTCAAGCTTTTGTCCATATACAACGATCTTGTGCTTTTTAACCATCATGTTTCCTCTTGGATGCATCTCCTGTTTCAGAATAGCCTTCCTCTTTTTACTGAAAAAGTAATCAGAGAAAGGAATCTCATCCCTAGAAATATCCTCAAGATCACTGACACATAGAGCTCCCTCTTGGGGATTTCCATAAGTAGATTGCAATGGAGTCAAAGAAGTAATCGGACTGCCAAGTTTCATTGATGTTGTTCCTCCTAATTTTTTGGGAAAATTCTTAGGGATTTCTGAGGGTGTTTCCAACTCCTTTCCTTTCCCTGCCTTTGATTTTTCTATCTGAGGAATTTCTGTTTCTTGTGAAGGCGTTTCAATTTCCTTCATTTCTCCCTTTGTATTTGCTTTATCCTGTACATCTATTTCAAAAGCCTGGGGGAGGCCCTTCTGCTCTGGAGGAGGGGTCGTGGATTCACCCTGCAAAATTTTTGGCAAACAACTTCACCTGTGACTTTGGAAGGACATGGAACTAGTCGGTAAGTCGGGTGATAAGGCTCGTACCTTGTTCAATACCTCCTCATAAGTTTTAACTTCTTTGAAAATATCATCATAAACAGACTTTTCATGTTCAAAAGCTTTCATATTGCAGTGCATCAAATTTCTGTTTACTAATTGACAAGGGTCATGCTTTCTGTGTTCAATATCTACTAGTTTAACTTCTTCTAGTGCTTCGGCTTCCACTTTAGAATGGCCTAGGTTTAGAAATGAAAATTTCCCAACATGTACAGGGAAGATTGGCCAAGACTTCTTTTGCGCTTCCTTTAGCTCTATTCCAATACCACCTTTCACTATTTGGTGTGCTACCTCCCTCAATAC
>JASDQU010252774.1:693-16193 GCA_032191745.1 Picea mariana
GCATCATCAGTGTTTTTATCTCCTTGACTATCCTCTCTTGGGCAGCAATCTGTGGAAGGGGTTTTCCTTGACTTGGCCTTTATCCTTTAACCTTCCTTTGACCAGATTGCCTTAGGGACGTCTCCCTTGGACTTGCCCTCCTAAATAGAAAGAGCTCCCCATTGAGGTGACAGTGGGTGGGGAAGCTCCTGTTACGCCGGTTTGAAGCCCTGACTCAAGCTCTTGGACCTCTCCTACAAACCGTGCGATAACAGGTCCTATTACAATAACCGACATGATCAATCCACAATGGGGATTGATCCTATGAATAATATATCAATAATAATAAGAATACTCTTTGTAGTTACATTATTTCAACATGGATGAGGTCTTTCTTGGAACTTTCCTTTTCCTGTGGACACTAGCCCAATAAGACACCTTGTCATTTTCCCCAGACTTGTATTGTAGGCTTGTGTAATGTCTTTGAGCTGTTGACCGATGTATTAGGGATTTTATGCATGTGTTTAATAATATTAATGATGAAATGTGATTGGCATTGCTATGATCCCTGTGACTAATGACCCCATGGAGGGCGTAACCTTTGATGTACAGGACCATGCTCGACGAACAGGTACCATTTGGGCCGGTACACATGGGGAGATGATCAGTTCAGACCTCCATGGGGCTGAAAAGCCCACCAGATGGATGCTGAGACCCCATCAGGGGGCATAGACAGGGCAGAGGTTGATCAGAGTCTTTGAACCGGAGAAGAAGAGGACGTTCCACCAGAGGCACCCTGACATAGTTTGACCTAGGGGGATTGACCCATTTTCAGTGGGACGTTGGCTCTAGATGGCCTAGGATGTCACCAGGAGGATTATGACGTCATCATGAGCATGTTGGCAGATGGATAGGGCAATTGGCACGTGTGGCAGCTTGGAGGAGCCCAAGGAGGGTTGACGTCTCACTTCAGGAGGCTGCATTTTCCCTATTAGGGGCTAACGTCACCCTAGAGAGGGATGACGTCTTACCTTTCTACTTGATTAGGGTTTTTACTTAGCATTTAATGTAAAAACAATATAATTTTGATATTATGGCCTTGTCGGCCTTTTTATGACCTAAAAAGTAAATTAGGTCATTGATACAGTGTATATTGAGGGTTTTCACTCTCATTTTATCATCATCACTCATTCACTCCATAGTGAGGTCTGATTTTTAGTGCCCTACTTGGGTTATTGACTGATTTGAGGAAGGCACACTTGTTGAAGGAAAAGATTTTTGGCATTCTATGGTGTTTTTCTTGAAGGAAGGTGTTACAACTAGGGTTTGCATGATTATTTCTTGATGAATTGTAAGTATTTTTCTACAAAACTTCTTGATTGAATGGTTGTAGTCTTATTTTCTTACATGTATTTATAATTTGCTGAATAAAAACCCTAGGTGACAAGCACACAAGTAGGTCCTTGTCTCATGTCCCCTGATATAGAAACTTTTAGCCATTGAAGAAGAAAAAGAGAGCCTAGCTGTAGCTACACTCCTTTTTCTTCCTCTCCTATGCTAGCCGTACCATTTAGAATTCAAGAGGAAGAGGACGTCCCAGACCTAGGTCATCTACACCCAGGGCCGTTTTCTTGTAGGGTTTGATGAAAGAGCCTTGCCTTAGCAACACTCTCCCTCTTTAAGCCCTCTTGTCTTGATTTTGTATTTCATTTGAGCTAGCTATTTGCCGGGAAGGAGGAGAGTGCATGAGGCCTTGCTTTAGCAACACCGGAGTGAGCCTCTCTCCCCTAGGGTTATGATTTTGAAGCTCTGCTTTAGCAGCACTTCAAAACTTATCCCTCTAGTCCTTTAAAATCTCACCCCCTTCAACTCTTGCGTCCTTCACTTATGACTCCATTAAACCCTAAGGCACTGATCTAAGTCCTCCAAAGTTGAAGTAAGAACTTGATCTAAACACTCTCAAAACTTTTCAATTGAAACCCTAACTACACTAACCCTAGCTCTAGCTAACTTACTAACGCTAGCTACTGACGTCATCATTGGTTATTACATCTTTAATGCAACAACGTTTCATTTTATGAGCAATTGAATGGTAGTTAAAGGCATTAATTGAGTTAAGTATCAATTTGTTGCATTGAATGCCATATCGTTCTAGTATTTATTGGTGAAGTGACATTATTTTACTGCTATGTTGTAAACATTGACTTCATCAACATTTATTGCAAATTGCTTATGTATATTTATCAGATAATCTCATGAAGTACTAACCCATTGAAATATAGCTTGCATATATCAATTTGCTGTTGCTTTGTTCCAGGCAGGTGTTCTTCATTGGGGATTCACTTTATTATTGACTGTTTAGCCGGGATTATCTGTTGGTGGTGACTTGTGAGGGGGAAAGTTTGTCCTTATCTCATTATCCTTCTGCCTCCTCAAAACCACAGGTCACCGGGGACGTCTCCCCTGGGCCTCACCTCCCTAAAGAGAAAGAACCTCCCCATCGTGGTGACATTGGGTGGGATAGGTTCCTGTTACGCCAGTTTGGCATTCAATCTTATAGCCGTTTTCCTAGCTACAAACTGTGCGATAACATTGCCAATTATACATTTTTATTGGGAGTGATTATTAGAGCCCTAAAGTGCTATCTCTCTAGTAATCTCATTCTAGTCACCAATTAAATTGTCTTTAAAAAAAAAAGCTAAGGAAAGAAGGTACTCTAGGGCCTAGAAGTGCCTACTCTCTAACAAAACCTCCCTTAAAGGGTTAAATGCTTTAGGCCTTGAAGTGGTAACACCTCTTGCATTTACTTCTTCCCTTAGCTAAGCATTATCATTATTTTATTTCCCAAGTGATATTGTTATTATTATTGACTCCATAAGTCCCTAAAAGGCACTGATTTCTACACTCTTGTGGATGAATGAGATCAAACAAACTTTCAAACTATTTTCTTGAAACTCTCACTAACACTAACAGCCATACTACTGCTTCTATAATTGCTGTTACAGCCTTTATACAGCAGCCCTAATCAGCTTACTAACCTCCAAAACTAACCCAGAAATTTGCACTAGCCTAGGTGCTATCATCCCAAGGCTCTAGTCTTCCTTTTGCTATTGTTCTAAGTGCAAAATTCTGAAGTTGTTTAAGGCTGTTGCTACTGTTGTAACTACTCTTACAGCCATCATTGCAGCCCTTTAACATCCCTTAAACTGTCCATAAAACCACCAACATTTGTATTAGGAAGTTACTATCAATATATACTAAATTGTTTGTCTAAATTGCCTAAACTAAGTATTTTTTCTGAAGTGGTTTTGCTGTTGTCATCATTATTATTTTACTGCTGTTACAAGTGTTTTGACAGCCTATTCAAGTCACTTATTGACTTGTTTTAAATCTTGAAATTGTGAGTGACAAAGTACTATCAAACTTGCAAAGTCTTTATATCATTTTTTGTCATCATAGCTTGCAATTTCTGGACATATTTGCTGCTGCTATACATTTCATCTTTTAGTGTTTCAGTAGCATATTTATATCTTGAAGTCACTGATTTGAAACATTGATATCATTGCTTACTATTAACGTTTGCTGTTTCATTAGTAAAGGGAAGGTATCGCTCATTTCCTTTTCCTTTGCCCCTTTAAACTTTACCAAGTGATTTCTTTCCTTGAGTAGAGGGGTGGGTGTTATCTGTTTCTTTTACCCTTCATCAACCAACTAGGTCTTGCGACGTCTCCCTTGGAGTGAGTTTCTTCTCCTCCTAAATAGAAAAAGGTACCCTATTGGGGTGACAGTGATAGGATTACCTCCGTGTTACGTCAATCTAGGCCTACTTGCCTTTAGGCTTTGGGCAAGTATAGATTGTGCGATAACATGCATCATTTTCACTTTCACTTGCCTTGTCAATGTCAAGATATGGCACATTGATAGAAGTATTGTTGTTCTCATTACATTTAACATTTGTTTCAACAAATGCTTTTCTTGTAATGGGTTACACAACTTGTAGGATTTACCTTCCTCACCACAACCAACAAATATGCAGTTAATGCTTTAACTATCCATATTTCTCCTTTTCAAATCAATTACAATAACATGACAATATGCTTCACAACCAAACATTTTAAAGGACTTTACAAATGGTTTAACACCATTCCAAGCTTCTTCAGGTGTGATATTCATGACAACTTAGGTTGGAGTTTTTTTAATCATATACACTGCAATATTTATTGCTTCAATCCAAACAAATAAGGGAAAGTCTTTATTGTGCAACATGCACCTACCTAGTTCCGTAATTGTCATTTTCTTCCTTTTTACTATACCGTTTGTCAAGGACAACAAGGGATGGTGTAATTTCTCTTAATACCATTAGACTGGTAGAATACATTAAATTCATTGTTATTGAATTGCTTCATGTTATCAGTTTTGATATTTTTAGTCTTTTGATTACATTGATTTTCTACCATAGCCATAAAGTGTCTGAATTTGTTAAATGCCTCACTTTTCTTCTTCACAAAATACACGCAGTTTTCCTTGTAATGTCATCAATGAATGTGAGAATATAGTTGGCTCCTAATAAGGAGACATTTTATATTGGACCTGTTATCGCACAGTTTGTAGCTAGGAAGAAAGGCTATAAGGTAGAAGGCCAAACTGGCGTAACAGGAACCTATCCCACCCAATGTCACCAAGATGGGTAGGTTCTTTCTCTTTAGGGAGGCTAGGCCCAGGGGAGACGTCCCCGGTGACCTGGGGTTTTGAAAGGGCAAAGGATAAAAGGACAAGGACAAATTCCCCCTTCACAGATCACCGCCAATTAGATAGTCTCGACCAAACAACCAATAATAAGGTATAACCAAAGAAAAGAAAAGCACCTACTTGAGACAATACAACAAGGAAACTGATACGTGCAATCTTGGTTAGTACTTCATATAAATCAGTGACTATCTGATATTCAATATAAGCAAGTTAAAAGTAAATGTTGATGAAGTCAATGTTTACAAAATAGCAATGATAAATGTATCACTTGTCAATAAATACAAGAATGATATGGCATCCAATATAATCAATCAATACTTAGTCTAATAAATACCCTCAGCTACCATTCAATTGCTCATAGACAAAACGTTGCCGCATCAATGATATAATAGCAAGGAGTGACGTCAGCATTCAGGGTTAGTAGGTTAGGGTTTTGAGATTCAGAAGTTTTAAGAGTTTGTTTGATCAGCTTCACTTCAATGTTTGAGGATTCTCAGATCAGTACCTTTAGGGTTTAATGGAGTCATAAGCGAAAGACGCAAAGGTTGAAGGAGATGAGATTTTTAAAGGACTAGAGGGAAAAGTTTCAAGGTGCTGCTAAACCAGGGCCTCAAAAACAAAACCCTAGGGGAGAGACGCTCACTTCGGTGTTGCAAAAGCAAGGCCTCGTGCTCTCTCCTCCTTCCCAGCAAACGACTAGCTCAAATGAAGCACAAAATCAAGACAAAAAGGCTTAATGAGCGAGAATGTTTCTACAACAAGGCTCTTTCATCAAACCCTAAAGGAAAAACGATCCTAAGTGTAGATAACCTAGGCCTGGGACGCGTTCCTCCTCTTGGATTCTAAATGGTATGGCTAGCACAGGGGAAAGAGAAACAAGGAGTGTAGCTACGACTAGGCCCTCTTTCTCTCTTTCAATGGCTGGAAGTTTCTCTATCAGGGGACATGAGACAAGGACCTACTTGTGTGCTTGTCACCTAGGGTTTTGACTCAACAAATTTATAAGCAATATGCAAGAAATTTAAACTACAACCATTCAATAAGAAGTTTTGCAGAAGAAACACTTACAATTCATGAAGAAATAACCATGCAAACCCTAGTTGTAACACCTTCCTTCAAGAGAAACACCATAAATGCCAAAAAATCTCTTCCTTCAACAAGTGCRCATCACTTAGTTCAGCCAAAAACCCCAATAGGGCGCTAAAAATCAGACCTCACTATGAGTGAGTGAATTTGTGATGGTAAAAATGAGAGTGAAAACCCTCAATATATAGTGTATCAATGACCTAATTTACTTTTTAGGTCATAAAAAGGCCGACAAGGCCATAATACCAAAATAATATTGTTTTTACATTAAATGCTAAGTAAGACCCTAATCAAGCAAAAGGTGAGACGTCAAGCCGCTCTGAGGGAGACGTTAGCCCTTTCTAGGGCCAATGCAGCATCCAAAAGCAAAACRTTAGCCCTTCTTGGGCTCTTCCAAACTGCCACACGTGCCAACCACCCTGTCCATCTGCCATACGCTCATGATGATGTCACAAGCCTCCTGGYGACTTCCTGGGTCATCTGGAGCCAACGTTCCACTGCAAGTGGGTCAATCCCCCTAGGTCCAGCTCAGCCAAAGTGCCCCTGATGGGACGTCCTCTTCTTCTTCGGTGCAAAGGCCCTAATCCATCTCCATCCTGTCTCTGCCCCYTGAAGGGGTCTCAACATCCAACTAGTGGGCTCTTCAGCCCCATGGAGGTCCGAACTAGTCATCTCCCCATGTGTATCGATCCAAATGGTACCTGTCTGTCGGGCATGGYCCTGCACATCAAAAGCTATGCCTTCCATGGGCTCATCAGTCACAGAGATCTAGCAATGTCAATCACATCTCACCATCAATATTATTAAACATATGCATAAAACCCCTAATATATTAGTCAATAGCTCAAAGACATTACAAAAACCCGCTATACAAGATTGGAGAAAAGGACAAGGCATCCTATTGGGCTAGTGTCCACAAGAAAAGGAAAGTTTCTAGGAAGATCTCATCCAAGCCATGTAAGTGAGGTGATGTGGCTAGGGATGTCCAAACATGTGGGTGCAGTGAGGGCCAAGGATGCATAAGTGTTACCTGTGGGTGCCTTTGTAGAAGGCGAGCTATACCTGTCATGGATGCATTTTTTCCAAGCCCATTCTTGCCTTTATTCTTTTTATTCTTGTTTTATTCTTTTATTTACCTTTCCTTTTTGTTCAAGAACTAACCAGGGGACACTGCCTTGGCATGGTGACCAGAGCTGACAGCATTACCCACAAGTACTTTCACAGAGATGAGAATGCTGGCTTGTGATGAGACCCCCTTTCCCTTGGCCATGCAACCTGTTGGCGTCAGGAGTCACTCCTGGATTGCAGCAGGAGCAGAGCCCAACGCCCATTAGTTTATGTCACGAATAATTTAATGGGGTGATCGAATGGATAGAGATTCAAGAAGATACCGCTCTAACTCAGGAAACCGGGCTTGGTATGTAGAAAAACAAAGGAGGTCTTGATCTAACTTCCGTCAGTGAGTTGATTATAAAATGAGCAGATGGAAGACTAAGTGAGATGAGTGAGCAAGACTGCTGGGGCGTCAGGCCTTTCAATAGCTTGAGGAGGAAAAACTCAGAATACAAGATCCTCTTGGTTCGGAGTTTTGGGGACTGAAGGGTGACTTGAATGGATCTTCCAATTCCAAATCATTCAGCGTTGAGAAAATATAAGAACTGATTAGAAACAATACAACTATTACAGTGATCCAACATACATCATCCTATAATAGCGCAACTCGATTCGATCCTCCAATTCCGAGCTGTTCTAACACAGTGTACACGGAGAGATGGAAAGAGGCTGACATTCATAAGGCAAGAAGTCTCAAGTGCCAATACATAACCAGAGCAACCAGTGCTTCATCAAAACTTTACAATCGGGAGCCTTGCTCAATCATCGATACTTACAAAAATAGAAAAATTGAGTATATATACTCAGAAAAATTCACCCAACAGAGGCGTGCTCCAACCTCCAAGGCATGGCGTCTCTTCAGTTCAAACCTGGACGAAAAACCTTCGCCAGACGCCACCTTAACTCGGCATGGCTCTTGCAGGGGGGACMTACACACAAGGGTACCACGGGCTGATTGCTCCARGCCTCCCATACCTTCCGTTTATGGCTCRAGCTGAGGTTTCACCTACCTGCTYGATTTTCATTAATTGCTTCCCTAGGGAGTGGCCGAGATGATATGCTCAAGAGAAGACCACATGCCTGCTCTCTAAGGCTTGGAGGCTATCCTCCCTTTCTTCTGGCACCGCCATCAATGTAACTCAGGGCCATGACCTGGCGCCTCTCTCCAAGGGTGCTTCGACATTTCTTCTTTTGGGGATTTCGACTTCCCCTGCCTTCAAAATTCCTGGTGCCCAATCTTGCGAAACGACCCTCCAAGATCAACGGTTGGATCGACTCTAAAACTGACGGCCACGATCATCTTTCCTTGAACGCATTGGCTCCATGCCCCTCATCTGCTTTGTCCCTTTTCCATACGACCCAGTGCTATAACTGTGGGCCCGCATCCAGAGGCGCTTTCGGCACTTCGTGTTTCGTGAATGGGAAGGTGCTTATCCTTGCTCTTCAAAGTCGCGATGCGCGAAGAGGCGATAGAACCCAATCGCGCACCACGTGCCCCTCTTTGATCGGACGACTCGGATCATATTCGGCGATACTGTGGGCCCAAATCCCGGATGCCTTCGGCACTTCGCGTCTCGCGGCTGGGAGGAGGCTGGTCCTTGTTCTTCAAAGTCGCGATAGGCGAAGTGGGGATAGAGCCTAATCGTGCGCCACGTACCCCTCCTTGATTGCACGGCCTGGATCATTTCGGCGAGACTGTGGGCCCGGGTCCTGGACGCCTTCGGCACTTCACGTCTCGTGGCTGGGAGGAGGCTGGTCCTTGCTCTTCAAAGTCGCGATAGGCGAAGTGGCGATAGAGCCTAATCGCGCGCCACGTACCCCTCCTTGATCGGACGACTTGGATCATTTCGGTGAGACTGTGGGCACGTGTCCTGGACGCCTTTGGCACTTCACGTCTCGCGGCTGGGAGGAGGCTAGTCCTTGTTCTTCAAAGTCGCGATAGACGAAGTGGCAATAGAGCCTAATCGCGCGCCACGTACCCCTCCTTGATTGGACGACCTGGATCATTTCGGTGATATAAGCGCTATCCATTGCGCTAATCCTTGCGCAAATCTGCTAACCGCGATTACCCGTCGACCGTCGATCTGCTCTATAGATGGATCTTGGCCGCTGACAACATAACTTCGCCCGCTCACTTGATTGGTAGCCTGAAACAAGATTTTTCTGTGCTACGCTTGGGGGCTTCTCATGCAGCCTGCAGACCTGGATACTCTTATGCCCAAGACAAGAATTGTTGCTAACACAACCAAAGGTCACTGCCCTGGCGTGGTAACCAGATGGTGGCAATGTCATACTGTTAGGTACCCATGGACCTAATAGGCTGGCTCGTAATGAGACCCCCTATCCTCTAAGTAGGTCTTGTTTTGTTATTTTCCGAGTCCCTCTTGTTTCTTGCCGAGAGGCTTTTTACTGCCTTGTCGGGGATGCCTGGGCAAAGCATCTCGAGGTTTTATTTCTAGGCTTTTGTCTTTTACCAGCTGCTTTTACCTTCTGGGCCTTTAACCCCTTCTTCCCACGAGATAAGGTGCCATCCTGTAAATAGGTCAACCCAATGCCTGGACAAGGGGAGTGGGATAAATGAGCGGGAGATAAGATGAAACAGTGGTGTTATGATGGGAGCGGACGATGGCTTTTCAGAAATTCCCCCAGTGGCAAACCAAAACCTATGGGCACAGGCTTGCTAGGGCACCCTGTCAATTCCCCCAAGCATGGTGAAGTGGGCAAATGTAATATCCAAGCAGTTGTTAGAGATAAAGGAATCAGATGCATATATTTAAAGGTTTTAATGATCAAAAGTGACAGATACCATGATACCTGGACCAATTACCTCACGGAGCAAGAACCTTCTCTGATACAGGACCAAGCCGATGGTGATGGATGCTGCTGCTGATGACAAGACAAAGCTGATGGAAGAAGAAAAAAATGGGCCCTCTAGGACCATGCTCAGGTCAATCCTGCTCTTGGTACTCCATGTCTAGGACCTGTGGGCCTCGAGACATGATCTCCTAGTTATCCCAAAAAGCGGGGATAACAGGACCCATGAAATCACTGTGAACACGTTGTAATGGGTGTTTAGCTCCCTAAGTATTCTCTTTTTCAAAATTTTCAGTTTTGTTTTCCACACATACAACCTTCACATGCACCTTTGTTTAAGGAGACAAGTGGTAACTGCAAGGCTAAATTTTACCATTTGGCTAGGTTTTCCATTCTTTTCCAAAAACTAAACACTGCTTAAAGTAAAACTATAGGCTGCTTGATCTGCCAGATTCAGTCGGATTCAATTCTATCCCTATGAACATAAAATCAGTAAACTTGTTGGGAGTGGCATTTCGTACGGTTAGTTTGCTTGTGCTTAACAAAATTTCAATGATAAACCTGTGGCTAGTTATTGCAGGTTATACTATCTTATTTAAAATTTTCGACCTGCAGGGAATCTAACTAATGTCTGTTCTCGGAAATGTTGCAGGGAGCTATGGAACTTATGGTTGCATGCTCAGCAATGGCTATACAGAAGCAGAGAGAAGCTGAAGCACAGGAGACAGAAACAGAGAAGAGTAAATGGTCAAAATGGAAGCGTGGTGGTATAATTGGTGCTGCAGCTTTGACTGGAGGGACATTGCTGGCCGTCACTGGAGGTTGCAACATATGAATAGATAAAATAATGATTTTCTTTTTTTTTGGATTCTGTTCGAGCATATATATGAAATGTATTCAGAAATATTTTTACAAATTTAGGATTTAGTGGAAGAGTGACAATGCATGCTCATAGTGTTCTTGTATTTACATAATAAGCAGGCCTGGCAGCTCCAGCTATTGCTGCAGGGTTGAGTGCTTTGGCACCCACCTTGGGTACAATTGTGCCTATCATAGGTGCTAGTGGATTTGCTGCAGCTGCAACTGCAGCAGGGTCAGTGGCTGGATCTGTAGCCGTTGCTGCATCTTTTGGAGGTAAACACAGCTAACTTCTAAGTTGCTCTAATCTTCAGTTAGCATGCCTTGCTTATTTTAATCTGTATGGTGGTTTCCATTAGGATTTTTGAGAAAAAATATGTCAACATTTATGTAAATTGAGATCTATTCTTGGGTAATTTCTATCTGTAGAGGGTGTCTAACACACTACACAAAAAGAAAAAGAAAAGGAAAATCAGGATCATATTTAGTCCGTCTCTAAGCTGGTTCACTCTGAGGATGATTGTCTTTTACCTAAGTTATTATGACCAGGGTCCAGTCCTATACTTAAATTTTTTTATATGAAAGTAAGGCATCTAAACAGTGGGTTTCATATCTCCTCAATGAGTTTTGAAGCATGATGAACCAGGTGATAACAGCTTTCACTACTTGGAGTAATCCCCCACTTGCTTGGATCCCATTTCTAGTTGATGCAGAGAAAAGTTAAAAGCAATATATATATGTATATAACCAAATCCAAATAATATATTCATACAATTATGTCCACATCCAAATCCAAATCCAAATATCCCCTGGAGATCAAGATAAAGCGACATTTATGTCCCTAGGGAACATTTGCCTGTCAAGTCTTACCCTTTGGATTGTTTAATGCACCTCCTACATTTCAGTGGGTTGTTTTGAGCATTTTTTTCTGCTCTGGTTCATGACTGTGTTGAAATATACATGGATGATTTCACTGTCTATGACAACTTTGAAGAAGCCTTGACAACTCTTAAGGGTGTTCTTCAACAATGCCAAGATATGAATCTGTTCTTAAGCAATGAAAAATGTTACATGATGATGACGACGACGACTGGCATTAAGGTTAATCCTGCAACGATTGCCATAGTGCGTAACCTACTTGTGCCTCAAAAGCAAAAAGATGTTTGCAGTTTTCTTAGCCATGCAGGATATTGTAGGCATTTCTTAAATGATTTCAGTGAAATTGCAGCATCCCTGTTTGTCTTTCTTTCCAAGGATGTTGAATTCTTTGGACTCCAGCTTGTCAACAAGCATTTGAAACTTTAAAGGATAAGTTGATTTCAACACCAGTCTTATGAGGCCCAAACTAGAATTCAACTTTCCATATATACACTCTTGCTTCTGACAAAGCACTGGGAGCTGTACTTGGACAAAAAAATGACCAAGAAACATAAGCCATCTGTATCAACAAAAATATTTCAGGCACGGAATTAAATTATACAGTTAATAGTTTCCATCAGTAAATTTCAGCATTATGTCACGACTCACTGGATATCCTATGTTTATACATGCAGATCATTTAACATTTAACTATAAGATATCTAATGAATAAACCGATTTCGAAATGCCAAATCATTCGGAGTTTATTATTACTTCAGAATTTGATTTAACTATACTTGATAAGTCTAGTTGTGAGAATGTGGTTGCATATTTTCTTTCAAGGATTTCTAACTGTCTGGAATCAAAACTTTTAGACGACTTTGTTCTGGATGAGAACCTTTTTGCGATGTTTGTTCAAACCCTATGGTTTGCAGGTATTGCTAGTTGTTTCTCTACATAAAGTCTTCTGCAGCACTTCTCCCATCGAGAATGCTGCAGACTTATTAGACAAAGTGCTCCCTACACATGGATTCATGGATATCTTTTAAAAGCTGGATCGGATAATGTGCTGCACTACTGTGTACAACAGGATGAGATATATGGGATTCATTGAGCATATCATGATGAATCTTGTTGCGGTCACTTTGCTGCAATGAGGACTGCCCTCAAATGTTAGAAATAGAGAGGTAAAGCAGAAAAACACTGTCCTTTTGAAACTGTTAGTGAGCACAGTAAAGATCTGAAATAATTCTAGACTTATAACAAATAAGTAACCTGAACTTTAGTGCTTTAAATGATTGCTAGGATTCTATTCTGATCATGAGCAGAAGTTAGATAAATTCTTTCTAAACAGAGTACAGATCTGAACAGTAGTTTTATTCATATCTAAACATACTGATCTAGGTAAAGAACAAAACAGTTCTAAACAAGAAGATTAGATCTAGACAGTGGAAAACAGATCTTGATAACAAATACAAACAGATCTTAAATCATGATAAATTGCAACAGTAATAAATGGGATAAGTCAATTACCTTGAAGTCTGATATAGATCAGATCTTGAAGTCTCACCTCTGTTCACTGAAGGAGATCATCACACACACAAGAGATGTAAAGCCACTGAAATATATGCTCAGAAAAATTTAGGATCATAGATCTACCATATAGGTTAGATCTCTTGCCAAGAGATGAGTAGACTTTCTTGCCACCAGGAGGAGGAAAAACACATAGACACCACACCCAAAATTCTGTGATTTAAACCCTCATACACACAAAAAATCCAAGGACCCAAACCCTCACACAAGCATAAGATCCAAGGACCAAAACCCTCACACAAGCAGGGTTACAGGCAACTTAGAAAGGGGCCGCGGCTCAATGAATAAGGTTCAGATGCTCAAAGAGAAAGAGGCCGGATCTAAGCTAGAGAGGTCACGGCTCAACAGGTCTGCACTAGGAGTGGAAACGACACCTTCAAAAAACCTTGCAGCAGCATACAAGGTATAACTCAGCTCAGCAACCCTTGACCTAGAGCATCAGCAAGGGAGGACCTTCATGACACCAACAACACATGGACCTGTCAACAAGAATAACCAAGGCTGTACTGAACTGTTGCAGGAGGGCCGCAGCTTCAAGGAGGAGATCTGCTCACTTAGAAAGATCACATCAATATCACATAAAGATAGAGGGTAGGACTCTATTTATACTTTTAGGTTAGTTTAGGTTAATAGAAATAATAATTAAAATAACAATTAAAAATAACATGTTTAATTAATATAATTAATTAAACATGTTATAATTAAAAACATTTAATTAATATTTTTACAATAACCCCTAAAGCAAAAACAAAACCCCAAATAAAAACAAACAAGGGTAAAGAGGGTTTGGCAAGGGTGACTGGGTGGCAATACTTGTCCATTCATTCTCAAAGTGACCTTTTTAATTTTATTATCATTGCATATGGGATACATCCCTCATGTGGTCATGCCCGCCTTCAAAGAGGGACATATACCAACAAGCACCTGATCAAAGACTAGGTGGCCCCAGAATATCTCTGGGGTCTTATCCACCAAAGTACAAGACCAAGGATCAACTCATGCCCTAGGCATGGGTACCTTGGAACATTTCCAGGGGCCCTAGACATATCTAGGGACTTTAACTACTTGGTCCCAGACCAAGAACCCCAGTCATATACTGGGGGCCCTCTAAGGGGTCTTTACTGCTTGGTCCCAGACCAAGAACCCCAGTCATCTATTGGTGGCCCTCTCAGGGGTCTTTTGCTACTTGGTCCCAAACCAAGAACCCCAGTCATCTACTGGGGGCCCTCTCAGGGGTCTTTTGTTGCTTGGTCCCAGACCAAGAACCTAGTCATTTACTGGGGGCCCTCTCAGGGGTCTTTTGCCATGGCACCGACTGTTTGGTCCCAGACCAAGAACCCCAAGGGGTGCACTAGGGGCCCTAGATCTTGGCTAGGGTCTTTGCCATCCTCCCGGAGAATGGCTCTTGCTGCTGTTTTAAATTCAACACTCCCTCTCAGCAAGAGAGGCATTCTCAGCTACACCAAACTTGTCACGAAAGTATACAAACTTTGTCAGGGATAGTGGCTTGGTAAAAGTATCTGCCGTTTGTTCTGCCGTCGGAACATACTGAATGCTGAGAACGTTCTTTTGAACCATGTCCCATACATAGTGATATCTCATCTCAATGTGTTTCGATCTATCGTGAAACATTGGATTCTTGGTGAGATTTATACAACTTTGATTGTCACAGTGAATGACTGTGGGTTCAAGCTCTGAACTGAACAAGTCTGAACGTAGCTTCCTAAGCCACACCGCTTCTTTGTCGGCAGCACTTGCAACAATGTATTCTGCTTCTGCAGTGCTTTGGGCTATGGAGCCCTGTTTCCTGCTGGACTTGGAAATCATTGCCGAACCCAAACTGAAACAATATCCGGAAGTTCTCTTCTGATCCACTGTACTGCCCATCCAATCTGAATCTGTAAAACCATGGAGCATTACATATCCACTGGAGGTGTATCTGAGACCATAAGCTATAGTTCCCCGAACATATCTCAGAATATGCTTCACAGCAACCATATGTATATGCTTCAGCTCACACATGAATTGACTGAGAGCATTTACCGCATAACAAATGTCTAGTCTCGTATGTACGAGATACATCAAAGACCCAATGATCTGCCGATATAAGGTGGGGTCTTCTGGATCCGAACCTGTGACATGATCTTGTAGTTTCTTTAGATTAGAGATCATTGGACTAGTCATGGACTTGCAGTCCAACATGCCAAATCTGCGGAGAACATCAACTGCATATTTACCTTGTGAGAGAAAGATCTCACCTGGTTTCTGCCATACCTCCGAGCCTAAGAAATAATGCATGAGCCCCAAGTCTTTCATTTCAAACTCTGCAGAAATCTCCTCTTAGTCTGAGCTATCAAGTTTTCCTCTCTAGTGAGGAACAGATCATCCACGTATAAGACTAGGATAGCTGGATGATTTTGAACAATCTTTATATAAAGATTTGGATCTGC
>JASDQU010252775.1:19921-30521 GCA_032191745.1 Picea mariana
AATTGATTCAAGAGATGCAGGAACAGGTGATTCATATTAGGAAACGACTAAAAGAAGCACATGATAGACATAAAACTTATGTTAATGCACATAGGACTGACCGAAGTTATAAAGTGGGAGATCAAGTTTTCATTTGTATTGGGCCTAATAAGAGTACCATTTGATTTGGAAAAGGGATAAAGTTGTCACCTCAATTTATAGGACCGTTCAAAATCCAAGAAAGAATTGGACTTGTTTCCTATCGCCTCGTACTACCATCCCACTTGCATAAAACTAATAATGTTTTCCATGTATCTGTTCTACGTCATTATGTTTCCGACAAATCTCACAAACTATAATGGAGGCAATTGCAGGTATCAGACATGGCAACCATCATGGTCAAACCATTACGCATATTGGACTGTAGGGTCTGACAACTCAGGATCATCTGATAGACCAAGTCAAGGTCCAACGGGACAAGTATAGCCTAGGATCTGCTACTTGGGAGGATGTAGAGACCTTCTGATGAGATCATCCCTCACTTTTTTGACCACCTTAAGAATATGTTTCCCAAAGCTTGGGTATATGTAATGCTGCATTTTGACTTAGAAAACTATAATTACTTACAGCCTAATCGTATTTTATTTAATTATTAACTCTGAAACTATTAATGATACACTTGAAATTTTAGACATATGGACCTATGTGAATGTCAATTCTATGAATGTTTAACGTTATTTGAATTATGATGAATATTATGCCTATTTCTAGCTTGAAAATTTTTAAATTTAAATTTGTTGGTACGTGGATACCGAACTGAGGATTTGATTAAATGCATTTACATGATAATAATGTATAGAGTTTTTGTTACAAACTACTCTGAAGGTTAATGGGCTACGAAATAGCCAACGGATAATCATAATAAAGGGTTGATGTCGTGAACATCGACCAAAACAGTATGGTATGAATATTTGTAATCGAAAATATGTTGGATCAATTGAATTTCTATGATATGTGGTCAAGTGCAAGTTTTTCATGTAGCAATATTGTCTGAATATACTTCCTGAAACTGAATATATGATGACAAAATCCTAGAAACACAGTTCCATTGTATGGTCTGTGATAGGGTGTTGGCCCTAGTTCTATTAGGAGGGGTGGAGGCATTCCCACTTGTATCCTTTGAAACTTTGACTCATGGGAGGACAGTGTTAACTCATACTCCCCTAGACTATCTTATTTACGATATATATTTGCTTTATTTGATAATGCCAATGAGCATAGCACTGTGAAAGAGGCAATGGAGATGGAAGAAAAGGAGCCCTAGATATTTTCATGATGAAAAAATGGTTGCACATAGAAGGAATGATACATGAGACTTGGTATCATTCCTTGATATAGATGAAAATCCATTGAATGTAGATTGATATTAAAAAAAAATATTGAAAAGCACAAGACATGGTTGGTTGAAAAAGGATATTTCTAGGTTGAGAGGATAGACTTTGGTGAGATCTTTTCTCTCGCTGTTAAGTTGACATCCATTAGGCTCTTCTTATCTATCGCATTAATTTTTTATTTAAAGATGGAACAAAGGGATGTGAAAACAATGTTACTACATGGTGACTTGAAGGAGGCAATCTATATGACGCAATCAAAGAACTACATTGAAAAAAGTAAAGAGTCATTGGTTTGTGAATTTAAAAGGTTTTTAAATGGTCTCAAACAATTTCCCAAAAATGGTATCAAAAATTTAATTCATGTGTTTAAATTAAGATTTTTGAGATCTTTTTCGAGTTCCAAATCAAACCACTGTGCATATTTAAAACATGATAATGAACATTTCTTTGTTATCAATCTAGATGTAGTTGATATGTTAAAGTCTCATCTTTTAACACATTTTACATGAAAGACTTGTTATCAATCTGTGGTTGATATGTTAAAGTCCCATCTTTTAACACAATTTTACATGAAAGACTTGTTATCAATCTGTGGTTTTTTTTTCCAAGAAAAAAATTGCTCGAGTTTATAATAATCTGTGGTTGATATGTTAAAGTCCCATCTTTTAACACAATTTTACATGAAAGACTTGGACATTGCAAAATGTATTTTAATATGGAAATTAGAAGAGAAGAAAACAAAAATCTTTGGTTGGGCTAGAGTAAGTATGTGAACTTTGTTCTATAACAATTTTGTACAATATATTGCATACTATTGAGTATTCCAATTTCTATGGGAACTAAGTTTTTTGTCGAAAAATGTCTTACAACATCTGCAAAAGTAGAGGATATGGCCTTTGTTTCTTATGTTGGTGCAGTTGGTAGTTTCATATATGCTATGGCATGTACTAGACCAAACATTGTCTCAAGAAGTGGGATTTTTTTAATCGATTCATGGCTAATCTTCAAGTACTTCTAAATATTTCATTTTCTATCATAGTGATGTTAAGGGGAACCCACACTTTGTGAATATACAAGGTAATATAGAGTTTGATTGCACAAGGCATGTAGATAGGAGATCTATGAGCAAATAAACGTTTCAATTGTCTAGTTGAGTGATGAGTTAAAAGAACAAGTCACATGTTGTGGTCTCTTTGTCCATTACATAGACAAAAATATATATGGGAGTTATTCATCCATATAAAGAGACCATTTGGCTTATGAAATTGTGTCCAATAGTAGAGATAAGTTGAAAGAATTAATATAGTTTGATGTGATAGTAACAATGTCATTTGTTTGACTAAGAACCTGAATCATTTATTTAAATATAAAACATATAAATATCCAATACAATTTCATTAAAGACAAAGTAGAGGATGTAAAAGTGATACTCGAGAAAGTTGAAACTTTACAATATTGTAAATACATTCACAAAAATGATCAACATACATAACTTCAAATCATACCTATTAGTCATTTTCAACCTGTAGAATTGTTAAACCATCAAATGGTTTTTATTATATTTATTTTATTAATGGTTACTATTKGAGAGAAAAAAAGTCATTATTATTTTGCCAATATTTATATGGAATCTTTTACAAAGATTCTTGTTAAAAACACWTATTTTGTAATATACTGTAACCATTTAATTATAAATAATACATTGAATATGCTTTAAAGTATATTGTATTTATGGTAAAGAGATATTTTCCAATAAATTGTTTATAAGTAGTGTTTATTTACTTTCTATGCATAGTTATCTCATAACTTTGTTATTCGACATCTYTACTTCCTTTCAAAGAAAAGCTAATGATAACCATTCTTGAATAATTGAATTTTAATAGAWTTTGTTAACTTCAAAGTAAAACACCTMACCATTATTAATAATGATAATACATAACATAAGATTTTAGATTAAAAAAATAAAATTAATAAGATTTTTAACTTCCAAYTTTATAATATGTCATACATAATATAGTTAATAAGTAAAAGAACCTTACATATTCAAAATGCAGGAGCACAGGAACCTTTCAACCCACAAGCATTGAGAATGCTAACAAGCTACATGAGCACAAGAGACTGCTAATAAGATGAGCACACGAGCCCTTCAACCCACAATCATTGAATACGCTAACAACTTCCACAATAGATTACTATGATTACTAACCTGTTACAGCAATTTCTACCTGTACTTAGAAAATCACATATTGCATTCCATGACAACTGCAAAGGCTAGGATAACAATGTCTATAGCTATATGTACAATGCAGATTGATTACTTACTGCCTTCTCAACAGCCTTGCACTTCTCGTGCACAGGCACTGGTCGGAAACCTACTTGGTTCTACTCTATGAATACCTATATATCAGCATTGATTAAAAGTAGGTACTTTTTGTGTTCTGCATGTAGAGACTATTTTCTAAACGTATTTATTAACTTGCGACAGTAGTCATCCGTGAACCTGTTACGAGTATTACAAGGATACCTGTGAATGCAATCGTCCCAGACATTGGCCTCCCGGGGCTTCGTTTCATTCATTACTTCCCACACAGCGCTATTGCACTTGAATCCCGAACCCAGTCCTATCTGCCAAACACGATCTCCGACCTTGAAGCGCCTCTTGGCTTCCAAATAAGCTACTTCGTACCAGAGCCCGCTGGTTGAAGTGTTCCCGAATCGATGGAGCGCCATGCGAGAGGGTTCCAAATCGTAATCGCTCAGCTGCAGGTTCTTCCCGACCCCGTTGACAACTGCTCGCCCGCCGGGATGGATGCAGAAATGGCTGAATGCCAGTCTGAAGTTGGGGATGTAGGGTTTTAAATTCCTTTTTAGAGCTTTGATGCAGAAGACATTGTAGGCGTAATAGAGCAGCTCCGTTATGGGGAGAACTTTAGAGCCCAAGGTCGTCATGTTTTTCCTCACGGCGTTTCCCGCGACTTCAATGAGCGACTGGCGGAGACCGATGCCGTAGAAACCCTCGGCGTCTTCTTTCGACATGACACAGCCATAGGCCTCGTCGTCCGCTGCGACATTCGTCCTCACGACGTGAAGGAGCTTCATCTTTGCCCGGGCTGCGTCTTTGGCTTTGTTCGACAGAAGCACAGCGTTTCCCCCGACTCTGAAGAGGCAGTTCGTGAGCATCATCGCCTTATCGCTGCCCCCGTAATTGGCATTGACCGTTGTGTTCTCGCTGCCGACGACGAGAGCATACGAGTCGTGGTAGATCTTGAAGAGGTCCTTGGCCATGTCGACGGCTATTACGTTGGCGCTGCAACCCATGCCGGAAAGATTGAAGGTCTTGACGCTCTCTTTCATCTTGTAGCGGTTCATGATCCACGCTGACAGCGACGGCGCCGGGCTGAAAGTGGAGACGTTGACGATGAGAATGTCGATCTCCGAAGGCTCCACGCCGGTCTTGACGAACAGCTCGTCCAGAACGGCCACGAAGCTCTCCTCCATCTCCACCCACGCTTCTTCCAACGTCGCAACGCGGTCATCGCTGAAGAGGAAGCGAGCGACGGCCGTTTCTTCTCCTAAACCGGAGCGGAGATAGATCCTCCACTGCAAGTCCATACGATCTGCCAGCGGGGGATCAGAGCTGACACTGAAATATACGCACGTCTCGGTGTTCATCTTTCGTTCCTCCGGTGGTCTGTAACAACAGTAATCCACCAGATAACATTCGCGTCGCTGCCTCCGAGTCATGATATTAAACAGGCCCACTACAACCATGCAACAGAGAGCAACCTCCGCCGCCCTCCTCAAAAACATGGACGTTTCCGAGAACTCTACCATATCTCCGAATCTCCTCATCCACAATTCTCCGACCAGAGACCATCTAGACACGAGACTCGTCATCTTCTCCATTTTGTCTCCGTAACAGTGGTTGTCTTCTCTATATAAAATCTCATCACTCGACAAGTCTGGCTGCCACTACCTCGAACTTTGCGCCACCTGCTTTGTATAACGTTAATGTTCATCAGCCATTGGCCCACCTCCTAACATACTTTTCATTAAAACCATGGCTGATCTGTCCAGTAGTGATTGGACGGAAAATTAACCCCACAATCTAGCTAGCCTGTACACCCAAGTTTCTCGCATTTCGATGAGCGAAAGTTCACATGGATTACTTAATTTCTGACAGAGATCGTTCGCCCAACTCCACGCAACGTTTAGACTGCCCTCCCGTATGATATTATTTCGCGCGTCAGCAACACTTAAATGCAATGACCTACTTTTCCAGACGTAGTGGTCCCCATGGATTTTTGTAAATTCGCGTTACGCATTTGATGTACCTCTGCATTTTGTCAGCCGGGCTCATGGTCTACTCAATGGATGGAAGAGATCGTTGATGATTTGCAACACACTAATGGAGTTGAGTGGGGTTACGAGCACTGAACATTTTAATATTTTTTTGAGGAGTAAGCTAACTAGGGAGCAAACTTCTCTTTTTTGATAAAAAAAATTGGGCTTGAATTTGGTCAGATTTTCAGGAGTAGCTTGAGTTTGACATGGATTAAAGTTCTATTCATTTCAGAACCTTGTTTCAAAGGTTTTGCCTCATTTTAAACCAATGCTCAGAATATCTACTTCTAAAGCAGCAAAAAATTTAAAAATGCATTGCCCGAAAATGTGCCTGAAAAGTAATTTGGGAGAGAAGATTGCTCCCAGACCACTCCTTTTTTTGATTTGCAATTTTGAGAATTAACTAAAATAATTTAGCTTCACATTGCAATTTTAAATAAATAAATTGTTATTTTTTAATTTAAAAAAAAATGAGTATTGGTTAAGAGCTCTTTTTTCTAATATGTAAGGAAACAAGTTAATGAATCAAGATCTTTTTGGTTATTTTAACTGGTTTGGTTTTTCTTAAATAAAGGTGATGAGTCAGCCCTAGTAATCATTATCCCCAACTTTAATTGACAATTAAATTATAATAAAATTTTTCACTGTAAAAAAATCTTCAAATATCTCTTTTATAACAAAATTATACAATATTAAATATATATCATCAATTCAAAATTATTTTTTCCAAATTTCAAAATGAAAACATTAATTCCCTCTACCAAACTACCTATATGATTGCACATTTGAATTTGCACATTTAAATTGAATTAGTGTAATGAAATAACAAATGGAAATATTCAATTTTTTGATGAGTTTTTTATTGCAAATTTTCATTCTAATTTATTTATTTATTTTTAAACTTTCTTGATTTGGATGGTTTTAAAACAAACTAATACCCTTTAATATTTCATTAATCATTAATTATCTAAAATTATAATATAATTAAAAATTTATATTAAATATAATTAAAAATTCATATTAAATAGTGATTGGAAATTTTAGTAATAAAGATTTTTTTAAAATAAACAAAAATTTTATTTTATTATTTTAATTATTATTAATCATATAAAATTAGTAACAATATTATTAATATTATTAATGTGTTTCTATATTTAGTACATATTATAGAAAAAAAACATTATTAATATACTAAATATCTTCAAATAATTAAAATCATATATTTATATGAATAAAATAGACACAAAATTTTATTATTGATAAAGTTTAGATTAATAAAACTATATTAATATTAACATAAATATTATATTATAATATTAATATTACATTAATATTATACTATAACATCATATTATATTAATATTAATATTAAATTATATTAATATTATACTATAATATCATATTATAGTATATTAAAAGTTATATTACATGTTTGTATTAACTTATATACATATAATATATTTTAACTTATATGAACAAATGTGTAACTTTATTATTAATTAATATTAACTTATATGAACAAATGTGTAACTTTATTATTAATTAATAGATATAAGTTTAGATTAATAAAACTATATTAATATTAACATAAATATTATATGATAATATTAAATTATATTAATATTATACTATAACATTATAGTATATTAATATTAATATTAAATTATATTAATATTATACTATAATATCATGTTATAGTATATTAAAAGTTATATTACATGTTTGTATTAACTTATATTCATATAATATATTTTAACTTATATGAACAAATGTGTAACTTTATTATTAATTAATAGATATATATTAATATTAATTTAAATATTGTAATATAATTTTTCAACTTTTATAAAATTTTATATGAAGGTTTTTTTTTAATATTAAATTTTAAAAATAACATTATATTATAATTTTAATATATTTTAATATTAAAAGCACAATATTAATAATATCATTGATGTTACGTTGCAAAGTTTAACGAAGGAGATGTGGTATTGCAACATTCATTAAGGGGTTTGTTGTATTGTGACATTTACTAAATGTGGTGTTACATTGTAATATTGTAACATTTGTTAAGGGTTTTGAATATGATTGAGTTTATGAGTATGTTTACTATGGTTGAACATGATTGACAATGAAAAACTTTTAATATCTGCATTCCTATTTCAATAGGAGGGATGCAATTAATAAACATCGCAATGAAACATAACCCTAAAGGAATGTCGCAAGGTGACATAACCCTAAATGAACATCATAATGTGATGTAACTATTTAGGAACGATGCAATTCAACATAATGAAATGGAGATGTATGTTGTAGTGCGACACAACACTTCAGGAATGTAGTTATTTGACATAACTTAGCCTTGTAAATGTTACATCACATTGCGACATTCATTTAGACCATGGTTTACTATAGTAATGTCACATTGTGACATTTATTTTGGTTGAATAATGTTGAATTGCTACATTCCTCAATGGTTGTGTCATATTTCGATGTACAGTTCAATGTCTTATATCAAATTGCATCATTCCTAAATGGTTATGTCACAATGTGATTTCCATTTAGGATTATGTCACTTTGTGACATTCTTTTAGGTTATGTTTCATTGTGACGTTTATTGTCTTCCCTATTGAAATATGAGTGCCAAATTAAAGGTCATCCATGGTCAACTATTCATAAATAGCACACTTAAACATAACCCTAGATGAATGTGAGAATGTGACGTAACCTTAAATGAACATTGCAATGTGACATTACAATTTATGAATCATACAATTCAACATAATACAATAAAGATAAGTTGCAATGCAAAGCAACCATTGAAAAATGTAGAAAAGTTTTTATTAAAACCAAACAACCCATATTTAAACAACTTACTTAACCATTTTTATAGTTTAAAAAAAATATGTTAATAATAATTGTGAATTTTTTAACAATATTTAATAGAAAAGTCACCAACAAAGGATCAAATTCCATSAGTGAACATAACTATTAAATAATCTTACTTTGAATCTCTTTTGAAATTGGATTTTGACGCATAATCTAAATCCAATTATTGATATATAATAATTTTAAAATTAAACCATCAACTCAAAACGGATTTAAACATTTTTCAAAACCAATCTAAACATTTTTCATTTCTGAACGGACCCAACTTTTCAAAATTGCAATGGTAACAACAAACTGATCAGACTGAGGAAAAAACCGAGGCAGTCCTAATTAAAACAATTTATTTAATCCATAGACAGCTCCGTCAGGTTGTACCTTGCTGAGTTGTGACCATTGTTGCTGAGTTGGTGTCGACGTCTTAACTGTAAAACCAATCTAAACATCTTTCATTTCATTTCTGACCGAAGCCAACTTTTCAGAATTGCAATTGGAGTTGGTAAACCATATGCAGTCGCATCATAGGGTGGGCGTTAAGTGGTTTTTTCTATCTATTTTATGAAATGTTTTTTTGTTTTGATATAAATTACTAATTATTATTTTTTGTTGTTAAAAATTTTTTTCTAAATGCAGAAATAGATTTAATATGTTGAAAAACTTTTAAAATATTTAGATTATATAGAAATAATCACTTCGAATTATATAAAAAAGTCAAATTACAATTATTATTGATTAAATTATATTTTTGAAACCATAAACAATAATTTGAAATATACACTTAAATCAAAATGTTTTTAAATCCAATTATGTATATCCAAACCTACAACATTTATTGCATTGTTGATAGGTACATATGGTTTGCCATTGAAATGTCTATCSACTTATTAATTGCAAAATCAATGTATACAGTTTCATTTTTGAACGGCGCCAGTTTGTGTCGACGTCTTAATTGCAAAACCAATCTAAACATCATTCATTTCTGAACAGAGCCAACTTTTCAGAATGGCAATTGGAGTTGCTGTCAACGTCTTAATTGCAAAACCAATCTAAACAGTTTCATTTTTGAACGGAGCCATTATTGCCGTGGCTTGGAGTTGGTGTCCACGACTTTATTGCAAAACTAATCTAAACATTTTTTATTTCTGAACGGAGCCAACTTTCCAGAGTTGCATTTGGACGTCTTAATTGCAAAACCAATCTAAACATTTCAGAATTGCATTTGTAACAACAATTAATCCAGTAGAAGAAAAAGCCAAGGCAGTGCAAAATAAAACAATTGATTTAATCCATAGACAGCTCCGCAAGCCTTCAGGTTGTGCCTTGCTGAGTTGTGACCATTATTGTCCTAGCCTGGAGCTGGTGTCGACGTATTAATTACAAGTTTACTCCTGTACGATAGTGTCTGCTTTAGCGTAGAAGGGTTATTAAAGGTAAACCTACACAACCACAGATTAGTGTACGTATTTCTACAACTAGCACAGCCGTGAGTACTCACGGCTGGTGAACGCCGAAAGGCTTACGGCTGGCTTGTTTATCGAAGGAATGACGGCTGGCTTAACCGAACGGAATGCCAAAAGTTGCAATCCTAGATAGATATAATATAGACGGTAGCATTTCACATCCACGCCCACACAAATGAAACGGTAGCAGTTAATATCCACGGGGCCATACCCATCTGTCCAACTTCTTAATCGGGCCATACCATCCGTCCAGCTTCTTAATCAGTGTTATTATTTTTTAATCACTGAACGTGGCAATTTGGTGATGAGCAAGTAATTTTTTAATCTTATTTAGTAAATGTGAAAAAGTAATCACATAAATGTACGCCTTTCTACAAATATTTATTAATGATGTTCAATTTGTAATCATGACATTTAGTGTATGATTTTTACAAATATTTATTAATGGTGTTTAATCTGTAAATGTAATCATGACACAACCACATATTAGTGTATGTATTTCTACAAATATTTATTAATAGTGTTCAATATGAGTAG
>JASDQU010252776.1:0-16088 GCA_032191745.1 Picea mariana
TGATGCTTTAAAATGTAATCCAGGATTCTTAATTTAGCTGTAAGAAATTGCAATTAGGGAGATTTCTTTCCTGTGATCTAATTCAGAACTTCAGTTCACTTCAACAAGTATAGATAGAATGATTTCTTTACTACAACACTAAATGCTTTTGGAATTGAGCATATACAGTGCGTGGATATCTTTGAAACAAAAGACTTCCCTGGGTTGATAATTTATGTTTCACTTGGTTGTTTGAAATTAATTAAGCAATCATAGTGACCAACAACTATCTTCTTGATGTCTACGACATCCAATTTACCTCAACACTACAATCATTTGGTTATTACATAGCTTATTGACCTGTAGGTTAACTCACAATACTCATATCCATGCATATACATCACAATTTTCATATGATCATCCATATTGTTTTGAAATTAAATTAGGAAATGTATGCTTATTTACATCATATCTCACATCTGTTATACATTTACAACTTAAATTTGAACTGATATCCATGTACCAAAATTCCATATTTTAATTTTTATGTTTAAACAAATTAAAATCTATCATCATCATTAGCATATAACAGTAAAAATAATATCATGCAACACATAAATAGGTCCAGATGTACACATCTCAAATATCTATCTCAATCTAACCGAGCCCAAACAAACACTAAACATTGAATTACTAATATGAGTAAAATCAAAGTTCTAACTGTCTAAGGTCAAAATATGGGGCATTACACATTTTATTAGATGAACCCATGAAGTTAACAACATACATTTGTTCATGTCAACATTTTGATGCTAGAAGAAAGGTACTCACAAGATATCTTGTGTAGAGTTACTTCTTTTTTTGTATTCACTGCACATGGATCTACCCCAAATCCTCACATTGGAGGCCAATCCTTGATTGGGCTTGCAAGGGATTTTGCACGACCTTCCAAAGAAGGAAGTAAAATACTTACCAAAATTTAATGGTGAAGGAAGTACAACCCTTTTTTTAGCATATAATAAATCATGAATGTAAACTGTGTTTTCTTAACATTATGCATGGAGTCGTTGCCTAGTGGTTGTTTCCATTCAACTTTGAAGGAAAAATGTGGGATTGGTATAATGTCTTACACATTTTCATGATACAAAATTAATTTCCTTTTAATTTTTTTTTGAAAATGATTATGGTGAATCTTATCATGTGGTTCAAATGTTGCGGGAATAGGAACTTTGTGCAATGTGCGTGGAATATGGAAACTCCATTCGAGATTTTAACACAAGGTTCGACAAGTTTATTATCAATTTTATGAGAAGCATAGACCCCCACCTTAAATATCTTGTGATTTGTATGTGCAAGCTCTTAAGGAAACCATTGCTAATTTCATTTCATGGAAGGGAATCACTAACCTACGAAGAAGCACAAATCCTTGAAAAAGTATCCTTTGACCTTCCCTTCATTTTTTAAATCTAATAAAACAACACATTGTGTAAGTTATTCCTTGGAATTGGAGATAGGTGAAATTGAAAATTAGTTTAAGGGCATTTGTTATAGGTATGCGAAATTACAAGACAAAATTGATGAACAAAACGTTACACATAAGAAAAGACTGCGATCTCTTGAACACAAGTCATAAATTCATTAAATGAATTAAAGGAAAATGATTGTAAATCTGTTTGATGAATATATTGACAATGGTTCTCTAGCAGGAAATATGGTGTATAATTAATGCCTTACATTTAGTTCTTGCTATCCAACTTGTAATTCTTCAAATCAAGAAAAAAAATTTAACATGTATCACTACAAACTCTTGAATGAAGAAGATACATTTATTGTTTTAAAGATTTACCTTTTGCACATTTAGAATAAAGTTAGAGCCAAAAATTCAAGTCCCTACAAACTCTTGAATGAAGAAGATACATTTATTGTTTTAAAAATTTACCTTTTTCACATTCAGAATAAAGTTAGAGCCAAAAATTCAAGTCTTCAGTGATCAAGAGGTTGACATTATTGACCCACACATTGAACCTAAGGGGCCCAAGTAGCATGGAAAAGTTGTATTGTGCATTTTGACTAAGTATAATAGGTTTTATGAAACTGTGAGCCCAAAACAACCCTTTATTACACATTCCATGAATCATAGGTGCAATACCTTCTTTATGAATCTAATGAATCTATGGGAAATTATTTGCCAAAATATATAGAAGGGTTAAGAAGGTTTGACTCATATGACCTCATTAATATCTATTTCAAATAGATTTGGGCCATTGTGAACCTATAATGAAGCATCCTATGTGATTATGGATCCAATTTGGAGTTTTCTCCTCTGACTAAACCCATAAAGTTAGGAAATACCCTAAACGAATGCCCCAAGGGTTGAACTAAACCAATGACCAAGGGTTAAAGGCCAAGAGAGGAAGAAGTTATCCAAAAGCACTAACAGAGTTCCAAACATATATAGAAGTTCATACATCTAGGATAAGGTAAAGAAAACTCAAGAAAGATGATCCACCACATAAGGAGAGCCTATAGAGATATCGTATCATCATTTTATAGGTCACACATGGATATGACACAAAACAAGGTCACACCTTGGCCTCCTTACTGGGTAGGAATATGTGAGTCAAAAGTGCAAAAACCATATACTGCAGATTAGTATGAGTTGCACTTGTGTGTGTCCTACAGTGTTGATATGGTCATGTGATTCTATATTTATTTGACTAACACTAATGTATGTGGAGTTTCATGTAGGTATTATTAGATCCACACTGACATGGTCGTAGGATGGGAAACACTTGATTATATGTTGATGCTTGGAATTTTTTTTGACAAACAATGAGGATAAATCACCCTATCAAGGCCTTAATTAAACCTATCCTCACCAATATGTAAATCAGATTTCCACTAAAAAAATATGTGCTCCTTCAGAGGAAGCTTTCGTTGAAACTCTTCTAATCTTGAGTGGAGGGAAAAAAAAAAGAGGGAAAAAAAGAAGAAGAACTATTCTAACTCTATTCTAAAACTAAACTATCCTAACTCTCTTTTCCTTCTAGAACCGTGACCTCCAAAACCTTCCTTCACACGCATTATCTATCTCTAGAGCCAACGATGTTAACTCGTCAGTAAAGGTAACATGTCAGAAAAGATAACTTGCCTGACAACGTATAATTCGCCCAGTAGTGATTTCTGGTAATTTCTTTCTCCTTCTTCCTGGCACCGTTTTGCAACAGCCATGATTTCCAATTTTGCATCTGCGACCTGGTTGACAATTCAAGACTATGATATATTTCCAAGAAATCTGGTTACAAAGATTTCATCGATTCCATACCTGTAATTTAATGTGATTTGCTGTGTTGTTTCTATATCGAATTTCTATTTCAACATTCTATTGTGCCATCATTTAATGAGTCCGAGTTGATTTTTTTAATGAATCAATCTTCCACTTCTTTAGAGATCTTGTACCTCCACCTGTATGCTCCTAAATTACCAACTCGTTGAGCTGTCTATCTTCCCATTACAAATTGGCTACGATTTCCTTTATTGCAGGTTTATGACTTTCATTTATGATACAACAAAACCCTAACTTTGTTGGTAGTTTAGGGATGTGAACTCTGACTTCGTCCCTCTTGCATGTGCTATTTATCAGCGTTTTGGAGATTTTCCTTGCACATTGCTGTGATCATTTTCTGGGATTTCTTTGCGATTTGGTGGAATGACAAATCTGTGATAACAAATTGTGATTTCCTTGGTGGGGTCATGACCAGAGTTGGAATTTGGATTCTTCTTTATCTTTAATAATTATTATTATGTTTTCGGTATCTATATTTCCCGGTTATGTTTAAATTTGTGTCCTTTAATAATGAAGTTTTAATAAGAAATTATCTCTTCAATAATAATGAAGTTTTGATTAAAAATTAAGTTTCAATAATTGAAGTGATATTAAAAATTTTAACCTTTAAGTTCACATAACAAAATGGTGTGTTCAACTTAAAATTGGAAGCACCTTTGGTGGTAGGCTAGAGATCAATTTCACATTCATTTATTGCACTCATTAAATTACCCATACTTCATTAATTCTATGATTAGACATTGAATATATGGAAAAATAGAAAATCCCTCTAAAAAAGATAAGAAACTTATATCAACAAGAAATACTAGAAACATTTCAACAAGTCAACATGCTTGCTAAGATTTTTTAACAAAACTCAACTATTTTTATGGAAGAAACAAAACTTGTACAAAAATGTCTTCATAAATAAAATCGAATCTAAGACTTATTGTTGTAATTTAGTTTTGATTGGAAATAAGATTTTAAATACTCTGTATCGTTATTTTTATCTTCATTCTACTTATCAATTGTTTTCCATCCAGAAATAAAACTAATGTAATGAGATTTGCATCAACACAATATTCTACTACTCCAGGTATTTCTTGTTAGATATATACTAGATTCACAAGACATAGAAAAATTACAAATATCAAGAACAAAACTTTTAAAATTGCAAATTTTCAAAAAAATAATTGAGATTCAACCATTCAAAAGAGCCAAATACTTACCAAGGTATATACAAGTAGAATTACAATGTCCAACATTAAGTCATGGGTTTGAAACCCAAATTGATGCCTCCAACTAAACCAAATTCATAATATCAACCCCATACTTCTTTTCCAATAAAAATTCTCTATAATAACTTGTAAAAATGATATAAAAATAAAAACGATATAAAAAAATGGATATCTTTTTGTCTTAAGCATTTTCTTCAAAATGTTCAAATACAATATAGTAATAAAACACTAAGTTCAAATATATTGATCAAGTCAATATTCTTCCAGCAATCAAATCAATATAAATCTAATTAGTTGTTTGGTTGGAAAATATCTCACCTGCTTTGACTAGCATTGTAATATAAGGAAGTCACAAGTCTGCTTTGACTAGCATTGTAATATAAGGAAGTCATAAGTAGGGTAGCAATCTCAACCAAGCACTAACAAATTGATATGGATGACCCTTCCATCGGCTCTGTACCACTTCACATCCATTGTCTGTGAGCCCGTCGCTTTTTTCTTCCTGCTGCAATACCCACCCTTCCAACTATCCCCGTCTTTTCATCACCTGTAAGGAAACTCTGTACTTACTGCTTTGTCCAGTGCTTCGATGGTAGATTCACCTTCGTTAACCTAACCCCTGGGATTAGGATGGACGCTGGAGCTGGAATATTTACCTATCAATTAATAGCCATAAAAAAGTGAGGGTCTAGGCTATTCTTTGGGGCACATTATTTAGACAAGAATCTAGCAGAATCTAGCAAGGATTACGATGAGGATTACGATGGGCGCTGGAATATTTACTTATCAGTTAATAGCCATAAAAAAGTGAGGGCCGAGGCTATTCTTTGCGACACATTATTTAGATGAGAATCTAGCATAAAATACACCCTTCCAATACTTATACAACGTATTAGAGGGATTAGATGAGAGGTGGAGTAGATGGTAGCGCCATTTAGAGGCATCAACTGCTTCAAACTCCTTCCATTTCATGCTACTCATGCCGCAAGAAACCCTGAAATTCTAGCGGGTTACTCTTGCTGTGGCCTGATCAATAGAGAAAACCCTGAAATTCGAGCCACCTGAAGACGTGTACAATACCACAATTAATTGCATTAAGGCCACAAACCAAAACCACAAGTTTGCTTCTTAAGATATTCTTTATGCCATGTGAAGGATGAACAAGTGTTGACTGTAGCCGGATCGAGAAGGATCATGGATGGTACACCAGAATCGAAAGCCTCCAACACATTGACCAGACAATAATAACGTTTTATAAAATTTAATAACAGTCACCAGACTATAATAACGTTTTATAAAATTTATTAACCGTCATAAATACTTTCAAGGAATTTTGGTGGCCCGTTTGGAGAGGCGTTAAGCCTGGATTTTGGCGGCCCGGGTAAAATGCCCTATGATGGGCATTTTGCCTGTCAATTTCCAACCCTGGTCGTGGCAGATTCAAGCCTCTCCCACATAAATCTGTTCTTCCATACGTTGCCAACGATTTCGTTTAAATTTCCAACTATCTTTGTCTATGTACGTGGCATATATCTTTGCCTATGTACGTGGCATAATTTCTTTGATAAATTATAGTTTTTTTTGACAAGTTGACAATCTTATAAAACCGCGTCCATGCAACCTGACTTGTAACTGGCGTGTAACTTTCACGACAAACAATATCAAGCCTGCTGCAAAGTCATTCTGCAGATCGTATGAACATACATAATGGGTATATGGTGATGCATCTATGGAGCATCTCGTCGTCACCGAATGACCATCAATGTTGGAGCATGCTTCGACCACCGTCCTGCAGCCCAGATCACAGAAAGAAAGTGGAGATCTTCTGAGTGAATGACTTCCCAAGTCTCACTCCTGTCATTTCGATTTTAAACGTCCCGTGCATAACGCTCGATGAATACCCCGGGGCTGCAGGTTGTTTCTTATTTTTGAGCTATAGCCTGTAACTACGTATCACAACAAGCTTGAAACGAATGGATGTATTTCCCAGGGACAACAATTGATGAAGAAAGACACTTGAACAAGGTCACCACTCCCTTTCAGTGAATGCAACGATAAGAAGTTTCTAGTTTGAGTTCCGATTCTGTTTCTGCCCAATTTTTTTGGTGACTGTTTTTCAAAATTCGTCGGCAACCTTTTTTGCCACGTGCCCTTTGAGTCTGGGTGTTCATTATATCTTTTGCCCTTTGTTGCCAGGCTCGACTCATCTTGTTATCAAAAGCATGAACACAGTTTTCCAGTTAAAGATATCAATTAAAAAAAAAAAAATAGAATAATTATCAATGAAAAAGAGTAAATAAAAAAAATTCCGTACAGTAGGAGATCACAACTTCTGTCGGATCCATTGTTGCAGGCTATAATGGCAATTCTAACATTAGGCTTTCCATATTGTGCTTGTCTTCACATTAAAGCTAAACCTTAAATATCAAGGGATCCAATACAATGTATTTCCATGGTGCGTTGCCCGTCCCATATACATACATAGAAATTGCTTAAAATGGATTTAAGATTTCATGATTGGAACATACGATCCATCTATGTGAAACTCAACTCACAAAACCCTAATGCATGGAAAAAGGAAGTGAGGAATATATTTTTCCGAGTTTGAAGCAATGCATATTTAAGTGGATATGCTAATTTGGATAGCGAGTTGCCATTACCCTTTTGCTTTTCATCCTTGTTTTGAAAAAAGGGATCACACTGTATATCTATCTGAATCACATAAGAATTAAAAGAAATTCGAACACTCTATTGGAATTATGCTATTTTATTTTATTATAAATTTCTATAAAAATATTTTTTTTTTATAAAATATTATAATTATGATGTTTATTTTTAAATTATTATTATTATTATAACAATTATTTTTTGAAATTTCATTACTTATTATTTATTATCATGATTTTTTTTATAAAATATTATAATTATTATATTTATTTTTAAATTATTATTATTATAAGAGTTATTTTTTGAGTTTTTATTTTTTATTATCAATACTATAACTTAATACAGTGGTTGGTCCTTATCTTTCATGTTAATATAGAAATTTGTAAAAATAAAATTGCTTATAAATTTAGATTAAAATTTAATTATTATGGTTGATCTTCATTCACATATACATATAAATTAGGTGATTTGTATTACTTCAAATATTTATATATACAAGTTAAGATAATCTTGCTTTATGATATACATATTTTTTTTCAATATAGATAATACATAGAGCTCCAAGGGTTAGCTTGATTGGTTTGGCTATATTTGCTAAAGGTGTAGTGGCAATGGATGCCTGATGGCTTTTTTTTGAACTTAGGTGTCCAACGAAGTACTATATTGTAGTTTAATGAGTTGACATATTCAATCTCCAAAACAGAGAATGTCTCACCCAAAGCATAGTTAAGACAATTCATGATAGCAAGGGAGATTGCAAGATGGTAAGTGATTCATTATTAAACTCACATACATTCTACATAAAAACCTAACTAGACATCCGCAAGTAAGAAGCATTCATAATAGAAACATAAACCATACATAAACATACATAAGCTCGAAAATAAATAAGCATGATGCATCACATCATATGAACACTAGAGCTAAACATGAAAGGGGGATATTCATCCATATTATTCAATATAGCCACTACAATCATATGCCCTGTAGGTATCTCATAATAGTACAATCCAAGATTTCTCTTTGCAAATAACCTATCAACCTTAGACCAATTCATCAACTTTTTTCCCATAGCCCCAAAAGGGTGTATTTATACAATTTACACTAATTAAGGTTTAGGGGGAGTGCACGAAGTTGATGGACGAAAAAGTGGCAATGGGGTGCAAAGGAACCCGTGCACGTTCCTAGAAACTCGTATGCATTCTTAATCCTATAGCCTTGGTACTCACCGAACCGTCACACAGACTTGTCAACTCGGATTATTTAGGAATGTGTATGTGTTCTTGAGAAACATGTATTCATGAACGTGCACGTGTTCCTAAAAAATTGAAATTAAAATAACTTGTGCGCTTTAGGAATGCACACATGTTCCTAAAGAGCACATGTTATTATGAACATGAACACGTGCACGTTCCTATTAAAGAAAGGAAAGACAACATCACATCACATGGTGGGTATCTTCATCTTTTTAAAAAACAATTGAATGTTATAGGCATAGTTTTGAACAGATACATACATATTTTTCTAAGTTTCTTGCGACAACAGTAAAAGGAAAGCACATCGGTCATCCCATGACACATCACATGACCCTCGATGAGCACTATCCACCCGACTACAAAGTCTTAAAGTCTCTGCAGACTCGATGGCCATACATGCATATTGATATGCCCCATCCCTCCTGCACGTGCAAATTTCGATCACCTGTCTATGCACCTCCTATCAACCATCCCAGTGTGCCCTACGATATACAACACTTTTATACAATGGCGTAGTCGCTCATTTCGACCATCCATTTTTCGTCCATCCTTTCAAACTAACGTCATCTCTGTTAACACCATATTTTTTGTTTGCACACCATTTGTGGGATATGGATGGATCGATGTGTTGGAAACACACTTTAAATCCTTAAATGAGATGGAATGCTTGGTTTCAATTTTGAATTTTAAATTCAAAATTCAAATGGTTGCAATTGACCACCTCACATTTCCCCCCAATCTTATATAAAAAACACTATGCTCAATTAATTCAGATGCATGGTGATGGCGGAAGACAAAACAAGAGCCTAGATGGTAGTGAGAGGATGTAAAATGTGGGTCATGCCTGCAACAACTTCAATGGATGGGGAGCAACAGTTTGGGACAAATAAACAAGCATAGTTTTGGGTTATGGCGATGATTGCCTAGGGCAGTGCAACAAATGAAAATTTTGGTTATGGCAGGGCGAGGAAGCCATGAACTCAATTTCAACCAATGGGTTTGACAAGATGGGGATTATTAGGTACAAGGTTTGTCTTTGTCTGCAGTGAAACTTGGGGAGTCTGTGGGCACCATAAACCTTAGAAAAGAACTAAAAGACATGTAGTCCTGCAAGTTATCCGAACCTCTAGGCCATAGGCCATTGGAATTTATTTTGAGGATGGTGGTCCTTCACTTGGCACTTGGTGGGCTCAAAACCCCGAAGGCAGATAATGATACCAAGGCTAAGAGAAGACAAAATTGACCAGAGTGGGCTCTATAAATCTTAATGAGACTTGAAATTCTTTCATCAATGAGTTTGATCCAAAAATTGTTGGAATGTGAACTCAAAGGGCCCAAATAAATGGAGCGAAGAGATAAGACCAAGGAGCAAGGGGGGATTCTTCCCTATCCCCGACCCTCAAAATCGACCAAAGAGTTACAAAGAATGAAATTAAATCCAATAAAACGGGGCCTGGAGAACCTAATAATTGCACCCCAAAAACCAAGCCACTTAAACAACAACCAAAATAGAGAGGTAATTCTTACCATAATTTCTTGATAACCACATAACTTCTAGAAATTCATGAAACAAGGGTGGAGTGAACCAAATAGTGGGCTCCAATAGTAGCCACCAGAGAAATCAAACTAGGAAGGTAGCTCAGAAACAAACTCAATCCTTAAGCCCAAAAAATTAGACAAGAGTTGAAACACAAACTCAAATTGTTGAACTAGGCCACATCTCCCATTATCCCATCTCACATACAAGGATCCATAATGAAGGGAATGAAACCTAGAATGAACATTAATTCTCACATGCAAAAAACAAGAACTTGTGTCCTTGTGATTCATTTCCATGCACTTGGAGATATCGTTAAGAAATTTTCAACCATAGGATTATTAATTGGAGTGTTACATATTTTTGATTTCAAGTGGGTCATAAATATTAGGGGATAAAAGAAAAACTAAGCCCCCATTTTTTTTACCGAAACCCCTTGAACTATGGAGCATGCTTCATTTGCTAAGTGGTGAACATGATTATTAAGTTCCCTTAACACATGATAGTATATGACCCTAGCAATGAGTTGGACTACTTTGTTGATTCTAGAAAAGATAGAGGCAAACCTACTATCTTTTAGAGATGTTTGAAGAACTAGGGATTTGAAGAACCAGGGCTCTTTCATGTATGCGCATTTATGGAAGCGCTTTTGTATATGCACATTTATGGAAATAGTTCTGTGTACGTACATTTACATAAGCACTTTGGTGTATGCACATATACAAAAACAATTATGTATATGTGCATTTACGAAAGGGCTTCTTTGTAGCTCACACTTCTGTAAATGTGCATAGACAAAAGAGCTTCTATAAATGTGCATACACAAAAACATTTTCATAAATGTGCATATACAAAAGAGCTTCCATAAATACACATACATAGAAGAGATTCCATAAATGTGCATATAGGGAAAAGTGCTTCCATATATGCGCATTTATAGAAACACTTTCATGTATGCGCTTGTATGTAAGCGCTTATGTATATGTGAATTTATGGAAGCGCATATATGGAATCTCTTTTGTAGATGCACATATATGGAAACACTTATGTAAATTTGCATATTATATGGAAGCGCTTCCATATATGCACATTTATGGAAGTGCTTCTGTAAATGCACATATTGTATGGAAGCACTTCTGTAAATGTGCATTTATGAAAGCACTTGTCTAAATTTGCATATTATATGGAATCACTTCCGTAAATGCACATACACATAAGTGATTCCCTATATGAAAATTTATAGAAGTTCTTCCATAAATGCAAATTTACAGAAGATATTTACATATATGTAGATATATAAAAGTGTTTCCCTATATGTGCATTTACGAAAGAGCTTCCCTATATGTGCATTTACGGAAGTGATTCCCTATATGTGCTTCCCTATAAATTTGCATATAGGGAAGCGCTTCTGTATATGCTCATATACATAAAACACTTCCATAAATGCACATTTACGTAAGTGCATCCATACATGCGCATTTACGAAAGCGCTTCCTGTATATGTGCATATATGGAAGTGCTTTCCATATATGTGCATTTACAAAAAAACGTTCTACATATACGCATATACGAAAGAGATTATGTATATGCACATTTATGAAATCACTTTTCGTATATACGCATTACAAAATATCTTCCATATATGCACATATGTGGAAAGTGCTTTCGTAAATGCACATATACAAAATTTCTTTCATAGATGCGTATTTACAGAAGCACTTTCCACATAATATGCACATTTAAGAAACCAATTCCATAAGTCATATTTACATAAGCACTTCCATATAATATTTTCATTTACATAAGTGCTTCCATAAATGTGCACATATTATACAAAAGCACTTCCATAAATACACATTTACGAAATTGCTTTTGTAAATGTGCATATTATATGGAAGCACATCCATATATGTGCATTTACATAAACACTTTCCATATATGCACAAATACATAAGTGCTTTCCATATATATATATATACATAAAGCACTTTTGTAAATGCACATACACAAATGCGCTTATGTAAATACACATTTAGGGAAGCGCTTTAGGTATAGGCGCATATATCAAAGCACTTCGCTTTTGTAAATGCACATATTATATAGAAGCACTTCCATATATGTGCATTTACTGAAGTGTTCCTATAATTGCATATATTACACGAATGCGCTTCCATATATGTGGATTTATGGAAACTCTTCCAAAAATGTGCATATTATATGGAAGCGCTTCCGTAAATGCACATTTACAGAAGCGTTTTCTATAAATGTGCATTTACTGAAAAACACTTCTATAAATGTGCATATATAAAAAGCACTTCCATAAATGCAAATATATGGATGCGCTTACATAAATATGCAGTTACGGAAGAACTTTACGTATATGCGCATATACAAAGCGCTTCAATACATGCGCATATACAAAAGCGCTTCTGTAAATGTGTGTATTATATGGAAGCGCTTCCCTATATGCACATTTACAAAAGCACTTTTGTAAATGCTCATATTATACGAAATCACTTCCGTAAATGCACATTTACGAAATCACTTCTATATAATATGCATATTTACAAAAACACTTCCATATAATATGTGTATTTACGAAAGTGCTTCAGTAAATGCGCATTTACAGAAGCACTTCGATATAATATGCACATTTACGGAAGAGATTTCGTAAATGCGCATATATGGAAGCACTTCCAAATAATATTCACATTTACAAAAGCGCTTCCATATATGCACATTTATTGAAGCACTTCCGTAAATGCACATATATGGAAGAGCTTCCATATATGTGTATTTATGGAAGCTCTTCCGTTTATGTACATTTACAAAAGTGATTCCATAAATGTGTATTTACATAAATTCTTCTATATAATATGTGCATTTACAAAATGATGCCATAAATGCACATATATTATACAAAAAAGCTTCCTAAATACGCATTTATAGCATAAATTTTGTAAATGTGCATATTGTATTGAAGGGATTATGTAAATGTGCATATACGAAAGCACATAAATGCACATTTAAGAAAACACTTTAGGTATACGTCCATATAATAAAACACTTCAGTAAATATGCATTTACGAAAACGATTACGTAAATGCACATATTATATGGAAGCACTTCCATATATGTGCATTTATGGAAGTGCTTTCATAAATGTACATATTACATGGAAGTGCTTTCATAAATGCCCATATTACATGGAAGTGCTTCCATATAATATGTGCATTTACAAAAGTGAGCTTCCGTAAATGTGCATATTATATGGAATCGTTTTCATAAATGCTCATTTATGGAAGAGCTTTCCGTAAATGCACATTTACTAAAAATCACTTAAGTAAATATGCATATATGAAAATCACTTCCATAAATGCGCATATATGGATGTGCTTACATAAATATGCATTTATGGAAGCGCTTTACCTATATGTGCATCTATAGAATTACTTTAGTAAATGCACATATAAGGAAGTGCTTCCGTAAATGTGTGTATTATATGGAAGCACTTCCATATATGCACATTTACAGAAGCACTTTCGTAAATGCTCATATTATACTGAAGCACTTATGTAAATGTGCATTTACGGAAGCGCTTGCATATAATATGCACATTTACAAAAACACTTCCATATAATATGCGCACTTACAGAAACATTTATGTAAATGTGCATTTATATAAACACTTATGTATAATATGCACATTTACAAAAGCGAGCTTCCATAAATGCGCATATATGGAAACACTTCCATATAATATGTGCATATACAGAAGCGATTCCATATAATATGCGCATATACGAAAGCGCTTCGGTATATGTGCATATTATATGGAAGCACTTTCATATATGATCATTTACAAAAGAGCTTCCATAAATGTGAATATTATACAAAAGTGGTTCCGTAAATGTGCATATTATATGGAAGTGCTTTTGTAAATGTGCATATTATATGTAAGCGCTTCCGTAAATGTGCATTTACAAAAGTGCTTCAGTATAATATGCACATTTACTAAAGCATTTTCGTAAATACAAATATATGGAGGAGATTCCATATGTGTGCATTTATGGAAGCTCTTTCGTGTATGTGCATTTATAGAAGTGATTCCATAAATGTGTATTTACATAAGTGATTTCGTATAATATGCACATTTATAGAAGTGATTTCATAAAGGCACACATGTATTATACATATTATACATATATAAATGTGCATATTATATTGACGCACTTCTGTAAATGCGCATATACAGAAGCACTTCTGTATGTGTACATATACAGAAAGTGATTCCGTATATGCACATACATGAAAGTGCTTTCATATATGCACATATACATAAATCACTTTCATAAATGTGCATATACAAAAAGAGGTTCCGTAAATGCACATATACAAATGCACTTACATAAATGCACATTTAGAGAAGTGCTTTACGTATATGTGCATATATAAAAATGCTTCCCTATATGCACAATTACAAAAGTGCTTAAGTAAATGCGCATTTACAAAAGCGTTTTACGTATATGTGCATATAAGGAAGCGTTTCCCTATATGCGCATTTACATAAGTGGTTCCATAAATACGCATATAAGGAAGTTATTTTGTATAATATGCACATTTATGAAAGCACTTCGATATAATATGCACATTTACGGAAGCACTTCCGTAAATGCGCATTTACGGAAGTGCTTCCGTATAATATGCACATTTATGAAAACACTTCCGTAAATGTGCATATACAGAAATGCTTCTCGATAGAGGGAAAGGTCCACACGGGGGGGTGTTTCAAGGCCCCACTGTCGAGGGATTGGGCATAAATTTGTCGATAGAGGGAAAGGTCCACACGGGGGGGTGTTTCAAGGCCCCACTGTCGAGGGAATTTGGATTCGTGTTAGAGGTGCAAGGTGAGGAAAAACACAAGAAAAAAGGACAAGTAGGAGAGGAGAACAAAGAGAACCAAAGAAATGAAACAGACCCAACACATCCAATTGGGGTGGGAGGGAGAAATGCATGAAAACCAAAAACGACAATGATCCCAAAAGTTTTTCTAAAAGATCTGTAGACACAAGAATACAAAGATCAGGTGAGGGCACATGCCTTGATCTGCAAGTTTATGGGCTTATGGCCCACCGAAAAAATCCTATGAAGGCGGATCAAATATCATTGGAAACCATGAAGAGAGGTGGACCTACACCTAGGATCAAAAGGTTTTTTTACAATTGTCTTCATGAATCTAGAAGACATAGACAAGTTTTTTCAAGGAGGGCCCTACTTTCGTGCCTCATTTGAGCTATATATGAGACCCTGGAAGGAAAAAATTTCCCTAGAAAAGGAGACCTTTAAGTATGTGCCAGTCTGGATCAGACTTTATTCCCTACTGTTAGACTATTGGCTACTGACCACCTTTGAGGCAATAGGGAATAATCTGAGAAAATTTGTCAAGGAATCAGATGCAACCTTAAAAGGAAATTACACCTCATTTGCAAGAATCTGTATTGATATGGATGTCTTGGGTGCACTACCAGAAGCAATATGCTTGGAATTTAGGGATGAGGAATGGATCCAAAATATTGATTATGAATAGATCCTGTTTAGATGTAGGAAATGTCATGGACATGGGAATCTATTTAGGGAATGCCTGCTAAACAAAAATATGGATCAAGCTAAAACAAAACAACCCCGGGATGAGGAAGGCTTTGTTCGAACAAATTACAAAGGTAAAGGAAATAGACGACAAAGAAAACCCTCCCCAACTGGTAATTATGAATAAAAGAACAAATCCGAAGGCCTAGCGAAGAACCAAACTCAAGACGATGAAAATTGACAGGAGAAGCAAGGGGAGAAGGAGACCGGTAGGAAGGAGGAAAATAAGGCAATGTAGAAACACCAATCTCAGGACACCACCAAGACTTACAGAGGATCAACAGAAGACAAAAATCCTGACATAAAAAATCCAATGCAGGAAGGGGATGGCAATTTTGAAATGACACCCAGTGAGGTCGGAACGGAGGATCTGGATCTTCATGACATTGTGGAAAGGGAAGAGATTGACCTTCAAAATATTTTGGACCAATGGAAAAAAA
>JASDQU010252777.1:5868-20858 GCA_032191745.1 Picea mariana
TGAAATCATATAGAAATTTTCTTGTTTCAATTTAATATTAAAGCATAAGTATTTTATTTAGGAGTAAATCAATGTGAGGAGGTTTCTCCCTCTTGATTTACTTGCTGTTTTATTTCTGTTTATTGCAATTCTTCTAATAAACTAATTGCAGATTTGGATTAATAACTCAAAAATAATACAAAACTTTTATATTTTGTTGATCAGTGGTACTTTCTAGGGCCCTCCAAGGTTTATTTCCATGTAAATTTCGAGCAAGTACTCTAAGGATCAATGTCACAAACTAGTCCATTTTCCTTGAGTACACATAATTAGAATGGAAAATATAGCAAACAACCTTTTATCAATTGGTGGTTGGAGGTGGAAAACAACCCTTTCATCCACTTAACATCTTCATTGAAGTAGTTGTGATATGAAAAACTTAGTCCCTCCATTTAGTAATGTCTCATGACTCCATTAGCCCATGATTGATAGGCACTAGTTTCCTTCCATCTCTTTTCATTCCTTGTTTTTGTTCTTCATTTTGCTATCTTGTCCTTATCCCATTTCCATTTCCATGCCATTTTATATACTACGACAACCATACATTTTGTTAAGGTTTACTCTTCTTATATCATCTAAGACTCTCACTCCATAGCCTTAACAATCTTATTTAGGGATACCTCCCTTGAGTTGGAGAAGAGCCAACCCAAAGAGAGAGGAAAAACTAATAAGGTGATAGTGGGTAGCCTTCCTGAGTTGCACAAGACTAGCCCCTTGATGCTTGAGACTTTACATGATTTTGTTGTAACATGGTCCACCACACCTCCATGAACACTCCTCAATTCAAGTGTCTTCAAGTCAAGCACAAGCTTCCATGTAAGCAATTGAGTGACCCATGCTACATAGGGTGCAACACTCTCCTCCTAAATATTCAATGCTTGTCCTCCAAGTAGTTCCTTATCCCAAGCCCTCCATGTGCGACTCATGAAGAGAGTTACCATACCACATAGGTCTCCAACCTCCTAAGGAAGTGCGTCACATAAGCATCAAGTCAAGGTATAGCAATCTATGAGTAAGCTATTTCCAATGTGTTTTTGCTAAGGTACAACCAAGGGTAAGCCACACACCATGAACTCCACAGCAGACGAAGTGCCCCCAAGCATGATGCAAATGCTTTTGGGGTTACAAGGCATTGACCACCCTTTTTGGTCATCTGTTGGACATTGACATAATGTTCTTATCTTATCTTATCTACTTCAATAAATCTTTGAAGGCTCATCTGTCACCTAAGTTGCCATGGTTTGAGGTGATGGGGACTGATACAGGGATGCCACATTTAAAAATGTGGGTGCAGGGAGATGTTGAGGTGCATCACTTAATATATATATATATATATATAACTGAAATTTACGTGAGTGTAATATTTAAAACATAAATAATATGATTCATTAATAGTAAAACTGAGTAACAATCATGATTCATGATAACCTCTTAGTCTTGCTTGTTGGAAAGTCCATTGACCTTTGAATAGTGTACATTGGATTTTTTCTGTTCCCACTCCACCTTTGGTCCTCCCTACCCTCTCAATATATCTCCACGAGGGATTGAGAGGGTTGTTTGAGCTTGACATGATGTAGAATGGAAAGGTTTAAAAAACCCAGAAAATCTAAACTTTTAAATTCTTTTATGGCCTTGGCCCACGAAGAAAAGCATTTTTCTTTTCCTTATTTTTTTTCTAATCCTTTTGGGAAATACATCATATATTACAGTTTACTTCATGGAACAAATATTTACATTATGGAACAAAAATTTACATGAATCTAGCGACACGATGACAAGGGAATTCCATTCCTAAGAATAACAGAAACACTAATATATGAGCCTGTTCCCCATTAGGTAAGGATTCAACACGTTTACTTAAAAAATGAATTTGGCTTCTACAAGCAAATTCAATTCCTGCTTTAAAAGCATCGATTTCCCTAAGCTAAAGGGGGATGGTTCCTCATGAAAAGTAGCCCTACACCTAGATTTCCACAGCAAGCCATTTTGACAACTGAACTGTGTGCCATAAAAATTTGCGACTGTCCATAGTCATCTAAGCATCCCCAAGGAGAGGGCCTTTCCAAGAAAGCGAGAGTGGAAAAATAATTAAGTTCAACATGAAACCATGCCCAAAAAGTCTTGGCAGACAAGCATCTTCAGAAGAAATACTCAACTGTTTCATCTCTATCACAAAGCTTGCATGCAGCTTTTGTAACACCAACCCTTTGAAGCCTGGTCTTGAAAGCCAAACGTTGGTGAAACATAAGCCACCCAAATACTTTGTGCTTGAAGGAAGATTGAGATTCCCAAACACACTGGCCCCTCCTTAGCGAACATGCTTCAAGATCCCTCACTCTCCACCTTTTGTTGAGGTGTGGAACAAGGTTGGAGGTGTCTTACAAGGTCATAAAGGCACTTTGCCACATAATTATCGAAGTGCTTCCATTACATCTCCAATCTCTCCAGTTTAAAAAGACAGTTTTCAGGAATCATTCTACAAATGTCCTGATAAGAAGGTTTGTCTGCTTGATTTAACTTTTGAGCTAAGTTATGATCATGCCAAGTATGCCATTGTTGGTGATCACGGTTCCACAATCCCTCCAACAGAACAGCCCTTCTCTGGTGGATCTTTTACCAGCAAACATAGTTGAGAGACCAAGCTGACCTCTTGGAGAATGATTTACTGCTTGGTGCGGCTGCCACAGTAAAACATCTGTGCCCAAATGGATAAATACTAAAAATCATTTGGCTAGAGGAGTTTTGACTTTTGATGCTTCTGCTGGGCACCATAACTGTATCTCTGCTAAAAGATCAGCTCAGAAAATCCCACATTGTTGCCTTGTCTGCTGCTGTTGGAAACACGAAACAATAAATGCATGATAAAAAGAGTTTAGGGCTTTTATTTACAGATATACTGGGCCCAGCAGAGATGCCCTAGGGTTTGCTCTGGGGCTGACATTTTGCTCACCAGAAACACGTCTTTTAAAAAAATTCTTTTTGTTGTTTTTTTGGCATTTTTGGTGAGGGGTGTCCCCGGCCAAGGGAGACATCCCTTGATTTTGAGGGCTTCTGCTAGGGGGTGCCCCCCCTTACAAGTCATGGGATGCCCCAACCACCTGGGGATGTTTCTGTACTAAACTGGGGACATGTTCCTACAAGCCAGGGGATGCATCCCCCGGCAACAGAATCTGTGCCACCAATTACCTGTTGAAGATATCATTTTGTTTTTTGAGTTTATGGCTGTATTATATTTTCCTGACTCATCATTGTGAATAGAATTTTAGAATGCAAATAAATTAGAAAATAAGATGGCCTTTTGGTTGCCATGGATAACTGGATGGAAGGCTTACTTGAGCATGGTTGGAGCCAAAGCACTTGATTTTGTCATCTACTAGAGGTCTGGTATCTGTCTTACAGGTTGGTCCTGTTTATTGGAGTGGATTTTGCAGATTAGTTCCTTGTTGCATGTCGATTATAAGAATATTACAGAAAATCTTACACATTATTGCGCTTTCTATCAGGCCTCACTCTTTGTAGGTCATAGCTAATTATTTTCAAGGCTGAAGTTTCTTGTGTTGGGAATTATTTTATAATTAAGAAAGCAAATTCTGAAAGTATTTTCATCTCTTCACAGTTTTATTATGCAATACTGTTTTTTGCATACGAAGGACATCAGTCATGATTTCTCAACTCCACTGGGGCAAGATGCATGCCATGTGGAAATTTATGTCAATTTTTTAAAATTTAATAAACAATGGACTGACATCATTTTGCTTCCTCATAGGCTGACCACATCTATTTAAAGCATGTTTAGCTTAGTGGTAGCTTTGGTGCAGTTTTTTTATCAAAAATCTCGTTCTTGCCTCTAGTAGTTTTGTTCAAGTTCTATTTGAGTAGTTTTTCTTTGATCAGAAACTCCTTTATTCTTTCAAAATATTTCCTCAGCTCAGAATGCATGATACTACAAACCATACCTTTTTAATTTTAGTTTCTAAATTATTTGAGTAATTCATGCTTATTTTGCATAATTTGAATCTTAGCACAAAAATTGTTTACCTTAGTGCAGCGTTTCTTGGTCCAGAATCTAGTGTATGTTGTCTTGGAAGATTCTTGTACTGGGTTTCGTATGTACTTCTCTTCTCAAGATTTCTGTTCTTGGGAAATAAATGTCAGATAATTAGGAATTAGTGATGGACTTATTGTAGGTATCAACTGTATGTACAGGTTTAGCTGGTCTTCGAGTAGGATACGGAGCTTTTCCATTGAGCATTATTGAATACCTCTGGAGAGCAAAGCAACCATACAATGTTTCTGTTGCAGCAGAAATTGCTGCCTGTGCGGCACTTAAAAATCCAACTTATTTACAGGTAATGGATTATTGTCTTCTGTTTATGGAGGCTTTATGGAGGCTTTAATAACCAAAAGAGTTTCCACAACCGTTACAAACATTTGTCAGTTGTATTCTTTGTAAGAAACAAAAATATGCCAGTGGTTTTGCTTGCTATTTTGTAAAATGCACCTTGTATTGCAAGATCCCAAATTCAAGTGATTACCATCCTATTTTCCTGTCATTATTCTTTGGTTTTGATTTGGCAAATTACATTTCTGTTATGTGCGTTTCAGAAAGTGAAAGAAGCACTGGTGAATGAAAAGGAGAGACTATATTCCCTGCTGCAAGAAGTGCCATTTTTGGAGCCCTATCCTAGCTACTCAAATTTCATTCTTTGTGCAGTCACTAATGGAAAGGATGCCAAAAAAGTAAAGGTATGGCTTCTTCATAAAGTTTAGTGGTTTTTTGAGGTTGTTTATCTATAAAAGCTGTGCAATATGTATAATTACATATTTATTCTTTACTGCAAAATACATAATTTCCTTTGCTAGGCTATCAGTTATCTTTAAGAGATGGACAACTAGTTTCTTTATTTCTATATTGGTGGTGTATTTTGTTCCTGCACCCTTCCAAATACAAAAGGAACTTCACCTTTGCATTTATGCATTCAATTATTGTACCCGACTTTTTAGCTGTGTCCTATGTACCTACATTAGTCAAAATTGCTACATGAAAGGACCCAATTATAATAATGGACGCCTTGTTTTATAATGCTTGAGATGACACTTTTGGAGGGTAAAAATGTGTTAATTTATTGTCTTCTTTATATCGAAATACTTAAATGGCTTATTGACTTGTTTACAGGAGGATCTTTCTCAAGCAGGAGTCATGATACGCCATTACAATAACAAAGAATTGATGGGTTATATTCGTATATCTGTGGGGAAGCCAGAACATACGGATGCTTTGATGAAAGCTCTAAGACTTATATCTTGACCAGCATCCACTCCATTTGATGGAGCAGGTTTTGGATCAATCATTCAAAATACTTGATTGAAAGGAGATCTCTTCAAAGTATCTTCTTGTTTTTTGACTTGTGTGAAAATTCTCTTATGATCGAGAGCATGCCTTATAATTGTTTAAAACACTACATTATGTTTGGTTTTGGTTTTTGGAGTACACATGCATGAGAATTGACACAAGATGTAAGGAAGAATCTTGCTTCTATTTGATGATATTCAATTGTAGAAGATACATATTTATGATACAAAGTTGCTTCAAAAACAGATTACCAAAGGTAAAGATAGATTTTCAGCATTTCCAATGAATTTTGCCCTATCCTTAAATAACACTTGGATTTTCTTTGCATAAGCACACTTCCAATGATAAACCCCGCACATGTTTTTCTCAAAATAGGTTGCCTATTAAAAATGGGCATTAACCAAATTGCAAATGCAATAGAAGAAATTTCAGACCAGCAATAGATAGAGAACAATTCAAATTAATGTATATTCCAAAGGATGTGAGAGTCATGTACATAGCCTCAATGAGAGTGTCTGTTTGTTTCATATGTCCTCAACATTTAATTACTAAATACGACTTACTTAATTTTAAACCTTGACAACCTAACTTTATAACATATAACATGCATTTATTATAAATTAAGGTTCCTAATATAAACTTCTAAGTTACAAAGTATGACCATTATTAAATATCTACTTTATCATCTTCCCTTAATGGTCATGCTAGACACAACTGCTTGTTTGAAGACATAGCCAACTTATTTGGTTCAAGTAAAATGTAGAAACTATTTGCGGCTTGCTTTTAAGTGGTGCAACTGATCAACAATGAAGCAAGGCTCACAACTTCCCGTTCAATTGTCATATGCACCATGTACCTCTCCTTGATGTTGCCACAACATGAGATAAATATGAATGAAAAACCTATATCTGTGAATTTTCCAAACCCTAGGTGAATGTTGTCTTATGTTTCTTTATTAAATAAATCAGATTTCAAATTTACTCAATAATAGAAATAAAAATCTGACCATGCATCAATCACACAGATGGTTGGAAAATACAATGAAAGCATAAAACACGAAACATGAAATTTGTCCTTCAAATGATATCATTAATGACTCAAAACTTACAAGGACACTTCAAAAATGAGGTTTTCTGCATGATGAATGAGAAAACTGCAAAACAGGTCGGAGAAACCTGCAAAACAGGTTGGAGAAACCTGCAGTACGACTCTGTTCATACGATTGTATGTCACCGTCTGTATGACTGTATGGTATTGTCTGTATCACTGTACGAATGCGTACGATTGTACCGAATTCTTTGCGCGGATAGATGTGAAATTTGCAATCTTTGTTGGGCTGCTCTTCTCACCGTTGTACTGTTTTCTCCTTTTCTCAGCCTCTTTCTTCGCCTTTGGAAAAAAATGTCTTTGTGAAGAATGAATGTGTCTTTACCCTCTACCTTGTTGAACTATTGTAACTTCGAATAATATTCTACCTGAGAGAGAGTTGAATAATATTATTATATTATATTTAATAAGGCCCTATTGTGCCTTAGTAAAATTCATCCTTATTGTTCCTTGACAGTTAATTGTAAATTAAGAGGGTAAAGTGACAGGTCGACCCAGACCTAATTATAGGCCGACCATACCACTATTTATAAGAGAGGTCGGTGCCTCATTTGGACACACTCACCACACTAGCTCTGCAACTATGAAGAAGTGTGTAAGTCTTGGAGGAGAAGTTGCTGCAACTGGCGGTGACTTTAAGGAGGGTTTCTAGTCTATCTCTTGGTATTTCTTGGTCAAGTGGTGCACTACTCTTCCTAGTAAAGGATTAGAGGATCTTCTCTTCGGTCTTTGGTTTATCCATATTGAGGAAGTTTTGCTGGGTTTTCTTTCCTACGAGGGTTTCCCAGGATAATCTGTGTGTCTCTATTGTTTATGTGATTGCCTCTCTTTCAATGATCTTATGCAGCTAATGTGCTAAATGATTATAATAATAAAGAAGAACCGTAACTGCTAGCTGTATAAGTAAAACTTCAACATACCTTGACTTTCCTTTATACTTTAGTTGAAACCCTAATCTATCAAAACTCTAATCTTTCATTGAGATAATGGATTGAGATTAGTCTAATTCACTAATGCATTAAAATCACACTTTATTAGACTCAACAACTAATTAAAAGACTTTCACTTTATAATAAAGTGAATTACAAAATAGATTTGACTTAGACAACTTCACACACGTTTGATGCAAAACCTGTGCTGAAGTTCCTGTCCAAGCTACAAAGATCAACACTCTCTCTTAGCGAAGAATGAATTTTGCATCGGTCCAAGTTTGTCCCTGAATGCTTCAAACTTCCCTTTTGCTAAGAGTTTGGTCACAATATCTGCAACCTGATGATCTGTGGGTACATACTGAAGCTTCACTACTCCTTTTTGAATTTTGACTCGAATGAAGTGATACTTGATCTCTATGTGCTTGGACATGCCATGAAATATTGGTTTTTCAGAGAGTTTGATACAACTCCGATTATCACAGTAAATGATTCTGGGATCCAACTCCTGATCAAATAATTTTGCTAGTAACTTGCGAAGCTAGATGGCTTCACAACTAGCGATACTAGCTTCCGTATACTCTTCCTCTATTGAGCTAAGTGCCACTGAAGTCTGCTGCTTGCTGAACCAGGATATCATTGCTGATCCCAAGCTAAATCCAAATTTTGAGCTGTTCTTCCCGTCTATTGCACTACCTGCCCAATCTGAGTTTATATACCCCTACAAATTCATCTCACCATCTCCAAGATATCTTAGCCCATACACCAATGTGCCTCTCAAGTAACTGAACACATGTTTTGTTGCTACCGAATGCTCCTACTTGGCTAGCTCAAGGTGTTCATTGCAAAACATATATTCGACGTAGTGTGGAACAGATACATCAATGAACCTATTGTTGATGAATGCAGCTATGTGAGACATTCTCTAGCTAACAAACCTGTGAGGTGTGGATCATTGCAGCTATGTAAGTATTTCTCTCAGCTTACAAACCTGAGAGAAAGCCTCTAAGAAGGGTACGTGGTTCCTGCCTGAGACAGAGCTAGGAACATAGAGATGACCTCCTCCATTCAGAGCGTTGAGAATAACTCCAGATGATAGTTGGACATGCATGTGGCTGAGCACAAGGTGAACGTGTGAAATCCCAAAGTGTTGGGTGCATCGTCATGTGAACAAAAATGAAGATGATGTGTTAGCCTCCTCTGAGCAACAGAGTTGACGAGAAAACTCCAGATGATTCTCTTGTGTGAGGCAGTGGGAAAGAAGATCTGTAGAGTGGATGTGCCTGTGGACGAGCACATGTGAACGTGTGTAGATCTGGTTCTTCTGTGTAATGCAGTGAGCTAGAGATATGACATCCCTATGGATGCGCCCTTAGTGGATGAGCACTAGTGGGTGTATCAGATCCTTTGCTATATATTGTTCAAGAGTCAGACCTGCCTGTAACCCTAATTGTGATGTAAAGGGTACAGGTCGGCCCCACCTTAATGTGATTAATAATAAATGTAAAAGGTAATTATTAATCTGGGTAATAATAATAATAATAATTATATTATGATCTAGTGAGGTCGGCCCTGTTGTGCCAATAGACACTTATGTTGACATGTTTAGGTTAATATAAGTAAAGGTAAAATCCCCATTGTGGAAATCATATCTTTCTTGTGAGTTTGGAAATTTCAGCAAGTACANACCTGCCTGTAACCCTAATTGTTATGTAAAGGGTACATGTCGGCCCCACCTTAATGTGATTAATAATAAATGTAAAAGATAATTATTAATCTGGTTAATAATAATAATAATTATTATATTATGATCTAGTGAGGTCGGCCCTGTTGTGCCAATAGAAACTTATGTTGACATGTTTAGGTTAATATAAGTAAAGGTAAAATCCCCATTGTGGAAATCATATCTTTCTTGTGAGTTTGGAAATTTCAGCAAGTACACTTCTTTGGTAAAAGGTGCACACCTCTCTTGGGCGCTAGATTTCTAGGGTTTAAGGACTCTCTTGTGTGCTAGGTCTTTCTTGGTGGTGAAGGTCTTTCTCTTGAAGAATATAGCAAAGGATTTGGCTGGGTTTTCTTCCCTTGTTGAGAAGGGTTTCCCATGATACTTCTTGTGTTCTTGTGCATGGTGTTTCTTCTTGTGATCTTGGTTGCTGCAACATTCTTGTTTATGGTTAAGACAAATGCAAATTGAAATGAACTACATGCTTAACCTAGCTTATTGAAAAATCAACATTGTATCATAGCATAGGTCTCGAAGAACCCATTGCACAAGCATCGACCAGTCTCCTCTCCTTTCTACAGAACCGTACAACCCTCCTAGGGTTTCCAGAAAATCTGTATGACCTTCCTTTATGAGGTGTTTCAGTCCTTAAACACTTGAACGTTGGGGCTATTTTTGGCATAAGAGAGTACGACCTTCTCCAACGCATCTCCAGGGACTGTTAGAGTGACATTCCGAGCATTTTGAATTTTTGGCCCTAGGGTTTCTAGGGTTTCACTAATTTCTGCAGAAATTTTTGAATTAGGGTTTTTACAAACTCATTGAAGGAGCTCTTCAGCTCACCAGTGTTCTCCTATCTTTCAAAGGCTTATTGTTGGCAGTCATAAGTTCAATAAAACCTAAAAGTGCTAGCCGAGCCTAGCCGTGAGGTTTTCTAGCCTAGTTGACAAGACTTCAGAGGAAGAATTATTGTGGATAATACAAAAAGATTTACCAAAGACAACTATCAATGAATGGAAGGAAGATGACATCAGAACAAGGAAACAAATCACTTACTCAAGCCCTTACATTGAAGGGACAACTTCAAAATAACAAAGATGACACCGTGACTATCTTCATCATAAAGATCTCAAAGGATAGAGATCAACCAAGAGCCATTGGAGAAATCATATCAACATCCTCAGGTATGCACTTGTATATATTATTTGTATCATTGTCATGAGGGTAATTGCAGGACGAAGGAACCTTTTGCTGAAGTCATGGATCCAGAGGGATCTCAGTGCATTCAGATGAACAACACACTTGAAGTAAAGACTCTCAGGTTTGATTGTTGTAATTGTCATTCCTCTAACCCATATTTCTAAAGCTTGCTACATTACAAGTAGGTATTGTAGATGGGACAACAACCCTTAAATTGTTTTGATTCTAGAGATGTACTCATTATTCTCCTTTAGGATATATTCTTGCTTTGGTTCCTCTTGTTTTCTTGTTCCAGATAGGTTAAGAACAAAAGAAGATGTTTATCCTCCAAAGGGAGTCACTTGACTCAAAGGGAGTTAAAGCTATTTGAGAAAGAGGAAGAATAGAACCATCATTGAGACAACCAATGCAATAATGCATGATCATAATCTTTCTAGGATTCCATGGGCAGAAGCATGCATGAAACAATATATGTGCAGAACAAGAGTCTTCACCAAACTTTGAAAAACATAACTCTCGAAGAAGTCTTCACCAGAATGAAGTTTGAGATTGAACACTTCAAGTTATTTGGGTACCCAATGTMTTTTCATGTACCCAAAGAAAAGAAGTCCAAGCTAGATCCTTTAGAAAGAAATGATACAATGAATCTTCAAAKACATTCCAGATCGACATCCCTAGTCAGAGACAGATTGAAGACAAGCAGAGAYGTTGTCCTTGAAGAAGAGATAGTCTTTCAAAGACCCAGAGAATCTCAGATGRAGATTGAYAGTGAGACAATACTTTCTCCCCCTTCAGCAGTTCAGARGGAGACAAACATTATTCCAGTTGATCCAATTTCTCCAGTTGATATATTTAGAGATATTGCAGTAGGGCATAAAAGGCCTACCTAGACTCACTCTRCAAGAAGCAGAGAAGCATACAAGCCTCTCAAGGCACATCTCGAGAAAGTGAAAGAGATTTTCAATCTATCCTTCAGTSATGAGCCACTTCATTGATGTTGAGCCTCCTTGTCTTAGAGAAGCAACAAGAGAATAGGTATGGCAAGATGCCATAACAAAAGAATATCGATATATCTTAAAGAATGATGCATAAGATATTATTCATGGACCAGAAGGGAAGTCTGTGGTAACTTCCAAGTGGATATATAAGATCAAGCATGCAGCTGATGGAAGTGTCGAGAAATACAAAACRAGATCTATAGCTAGAGGTTTCTCACAAAYAGAGGGAGTTGTCTATGATGAGACACTTGATCCAGTGAACCCGATACAATTCCATCCATACTACCATCCATGAGTTGGAAACTATATCAGATAGATAGATTCTTGATGAAGTTAGATTTCAGCAAGAGTGTTGCTGATCCAAACCTATATCATTACAGTGTTGGTGACGAGAGCCTGATCCTGATGACTTATTCATAAAGCATTGTTGTTGGATACAAGTAATCCTCGACTTTTGAATTTGATATGAAGAATCTAAGTATGATGCAGTACTTCTTGGGGAAAGAAGTATGACAAAGGACCGATGAGATTTTCCTGAATCAAGGAAAATATACAGTGAAAATATTAAAGAAGTTCAGTATGATAGAAAGCAAAATCCAACGTGATGGATTTAAAGAAGATTGATTATGATTCAGACAATACCATTGATAAGTATACCGTGTCAAGCTATGATAAAATATGAGCTTTCGCACCAAAAAAATTATGTAAGAGAAAAGGGTTTCCATGTCTTGTGTATAAAGGTGATTGAGAGAGAATCCATGTTTCTAGAGTTAGAATGTTCACAAAAGTCCAAATCCCTTCCTTTATTTGTCATTTTCTTGCTTAAATTATTCTTTAATTCTTTCTATGTGATGGGGCTTTATATTCTAAAACTTTTGATTCTAGAAAATTATTAACCAAGACCCAACGATCTACCAAAGAACCAGGTCTTGAAGAATAGGGAAATAAACACAAAAAATATATCTATAAAGAAAAAAAAAATAAAAAAAATCAAAAGTCTTCCTTGGTGATGGGTTAAACAAAGAAGAAAGAAAATAACTACAATTATCCAAACATTATCTAAAATGCATTCTAGTTAAAAAAGGTATTTAAATATCTATTTGATGAGTGCCATGTAAGAAGTGTAAATTTGGAGTCAATTATAATTTGGACTTTTCTAAATATTAAAAATATAAATTGAAAAAACATTATAATTTGATCTTTTTAGAGATTAATAAAAAGTAAGAAAATCTAAAAAGGTATTAGTAGAATAACAAATAATCAACCATAAATTAGTGTTATGAATATATTTATAAATCTCCTTGGTAAGCCTATTTCAGAGTTTGGAAACTGTTTATTTATATCACATGTATATGTTATATTTGTTATTTCACCATAATTTTCTCTAGAATGAGCGCTATAAGTAAATAAATATGACATAAGGAAACCAATAGTTATTAGCTCTGGTCCAACACCCTTGGATTAATAAAATTCGATCTCGTTGTTCAAAAAAGATGCTTAGTTATATTTTGGAGTATACCAGTACATTATTCCAACACCATTGGAAAAATTAGGCCTCCATGTTTAAAGCAAAAAACCCATGTACTGATCATGCAACCCCAACCTTAGCTACAAAACAATGTACATAGAGAGAGTGACCCTTTTGTGCTAGCCTGATGTTCATGCTCTCCTCCTCCTCGTAAATTTTGTAAGAAACTGGACCTATTTTGAATTTCTTTTCATCCCATAGACTGACATTGCTTCCTTTCTTCCCGTTGCAGGGATTGGATAAAATTTTCATTACTCTCCTCCCATTATTCTCCAAATCGCGAAAGACTGGATCTCCCCACCGATGATAGGGTGAATGTAGCACACCTATTTTGCTACTGAGGCATAATTGCTCTTAAAGAAGACTATAACACCACTTTGTACGTAACTCATACATGCATTATATAATCCACATGCCTTTAAACAAATAAACACATTCTACACAGAGTATTCATACGAATCACTGCCATAATCAATAATCAATACTATTTAATATTAATTCATAAACACAGTTGAATTCATGATAAAATAAGCAGCACAATCATGCAAAACATAATTAAAGCATAAACAGGTACTTATCTTTGAAACAGTGGTAGTTCCACCAACCAAGTGCAGGCCTTCCACGAACCTCCCAGCCTTAGACCACACTGCTCATCAGCTCAGCAGTGGGTCACCCCCGAGCTGGGACTAAGCTCCACCCCAAGACAAGGAATCCTAGGCTAGGCTGAGGTTACAAGAAAACAACACACAGCCCTAAGGATGAAATTCTCTCCCAGGAACCTCCCACGCTCACTGCCCACAGACCCTCATTCCCCACATGCCTGTCCCACCCCAGGAGTATACACCTTCTCTGTCACCTGGACAGTCCTTCGGCTGCTAATCTCCCTTGCCTTGGGTTATAGGAATAGGCCGGACCGAAAGTCTCCGGGCTCTATGGCAGCTACAAGGTTCCTTCCAGGAGTTCTCTCCTTCCTCTGCGCACTCTCTCACTTGGAGGGAGTCGCCCACAGGTCCAACAACCTGTTCTTCCAACTTCAACCACCTCTCTCACCTGGAGAGAATGTTGTACAAACTGGCCAACAAGCCACACAGGCTCAAACACTACACGTCCAACACAATCAACGGAAAATCAGACACGAACACCCCAGGGCAGCTATAGATAGGTGCAACAACATAACCAGGCTTAGCAGGGACGGGACACTTCCATTTTCTCAATTTGGCAACACGAAATAGACTCACACTCTGGATTCTCAGGGATGCGTGACGATTCGTCCACGCAGGGGTCGATGCAGACTCCCTGGTTTAGAACAGAAAAGGGTGTACCAGCTCTCCCGAGCAAACACAAACTCTTTCCCAAAATCAACACAGGCTTCTCGTTCAGGAAATGTACACACGGGTTTTCTCAGAGCTAGACACGGACTTTTCGAATCACAGGGACGCACGAAGGTTCTCTGCAGGAGTCAGGTTGGTCGTACTTTCTAGGGCTCCATACGCGTTCAGGCAATCGGGTATAATGGAGGAAGAACCCTTCTCACGGCTCACCCTGGCCATTTTATTCGCATGCATCAGGGTTGACACTTGTCACCCATGGAATTGCATGTGTTCCACCAGCACGCATCACCCTTGTACGTCCTCCCCTTGCCAGAAACTTAGGATAAAACATAAAATGCACATGTCTTTTTGGGATAATATTAAAATATTATTCCCAGGCTTAAGCCCCCTAGGCTTAGCCCCCAGGCTCAAAACTTACCCCCTTTCCCACCTTCCAGCCCCTAATTCCTTGCCCACTCTGTGGATGCTCAGTCCCCCTTCACTCATTCATCGTGGTCGGTCTGCACCTGGCGGTGTTTACAATTTTATTAAATGTTCTGCCTACATACAAGTACAAAATCAGGCCCTTGGCCTGCAACCCCTTAGGTTCTCTGGCCTAACAATCACATAAGCCACCAGCTTATAAAAACTTGGCTCACCAGCCTATAAAACATAATTACAATTTTTTTCAGAACATGGTTTGCAACGGGGCTCGGCCTTGGGGACACTACAATCCCCCTCCCCTTATTTTTGCACTGTCCTCAGTGCAACTTTACACAACATCTGCAAGATTTTCAAAATTT
>JASDQU010252778.1:15706-28150 GCA_032191745.1 Picea mariana
AAAGTGAAACTAATGGAATGATGACTCAATGCCCAAAAATATGCATGAAGTATGATAAGAAATTGTTTCTTTTCAATGAATACCTATTTAAGGGAAAGAGGAAGAGTCGTTTTCACTATCAAACACTTGATAAGGAATGCCCTCAATCAATTTTGTTCTCAATCAAATCCAATATGATGCTACAACATTTCATAAATGCAAAATAAACACTAAAATGTACTTTTTTCATTTTCATGCGAATGATGATCAATTCAATGAAAAACTTGTCCTGCCAACTACCCTTTCAGATCAAGGAGATTCGAACAAGAAAACACAGATTTCGCACAAACAACACACCCTTTTGCAATCAAACAAGAGAAAGAAAATAAAAAATGCAAAAGGAAGGAGAAATAAATTGGATCAGATGACCTCAAAGAACCAAATGAGAAGAGTTACAGACTTCTGATGTCCTTCACTAGAGTTCCTGCTCAGTCGGATAGGAGAGAAGAAAGCAGCAGATCGATTTCAAGCTCTCAACATCAAAAACTCAAAAAGAATGAATAAGGGCATCAAATATGAACAACAAGGTGTTTAATTATTAGGAGGAAGCATGTCAAAGGTCAAAGGAAGAATCATTGAATCACAAAGCAACCCAGCAAGTGAGAAAACGGGGTTTGGACCTTCAAAAATTGCAATTTTGAAGAGATTTTGGGCAAAAAAGGGATTGCGCTCTGGTATAAGGGCCACCAGAGCATTATAAATCTTTTTCTAACACTTCCAGGGAGTGTTGGTGCTCTACTAACATGGGCAGGGGGGCGTCAGGCTCAAAAAACTCATAAAAAAGTAAAAAAACTCAAAATTTCAATCAAATTTTGACAATCAGGCTGAGTGTGATGGGGTAAAGATTCAATCAGAAAGTGCAATCAGATATGAAGGGGTGAACAAGGCCTAAGAATAATCAAAGGTTAATAAAATTTCTATGAGAAAAAATCAAAACCAAAAGTTTTGATTCGATCTCCCCAGTGGAGTCGCCAGTTTCTGTTAAAGGAAAATCTCCCTGTGGACAGGTAGATCTCCTCTTGAGAGATAGACTCTTAACTCTTAAGACAAAATATGCTTAACATGGACACTGACTTCCTTTCTGATCTATACAAACTAATGAATGAAGAGGAAGGAGAAAAGGAGTACCTTTTATCGACGTTTGTCCCTGCACGCTCCGAGTTGAGCTCCAATCTTTTGCTCCTCGATTAGCCCTGTAGACAAACAACAATACAACCACTTCCTACTCTATTGATGTTAGCTTGAAATAGATCTATCTATCATAGACAAGTACATGTGATATTAAACACAAACTAGAAATAAATAGGCCAAGCGTGTCATATTAATGAGAACAATGACAGAAGTAACTTACAACCATAGATGCAAATGCGACAGCTTCGTCAAGTCCCCTTTCTCTAACCCTTGCTCAAAAGATCAACAATTCGGATGACAACAACTTTACTGATTACTTTCCTCTAGTTCACTGTATGTTTCGTATGAGATCATAGGTTTCATGCTTCCAATTCTTCCTTCTTTCCACCATGATAGAGCCTGTTTATATAGGTTCAGAGAGGCTTAACCTCTTGAGGTATCTTTAGGGTAAGTTGAGGATTTCCCTCCTTGAACCAAGGATCTTCTCCTAAGATCATGACTGAACCAAGAATTTGAATGCAACTGCCTTCCAAGATTGAAAGATCCTCCCCTTATTCTCCTCAACGGATCAACTACTGCCCAGATTAGACAACGCTCCCTCAAAAGGGGCATCAAGGCACTATAGTGCTCCCTAGTAGGCTCAAGGGGGGTGCCAGTGCTATAAATATCTATAGTGCTCTTTCATAGGGGCAGTTTGGTGTTATAACGCTCCCTAACACCTTATAGGGGAGCGCCAGCACTCCTAAGGGTGATGTAGGGTAGCGGTCCCTTCTAAAACTTTAGTTTGAAAGCTTCTTTCAGATGGGAAGAGATATCTGACTTTAGTTAACCATCCATCTTCCTCCAAATCAAGTGTTTGAGGATTTTTAAGTGTCTCTTTAGTGTCATCATCAAAGCAGTATGCTTTTTTTGATACTTGCGACACTTATGAGCAACATGCAACACTTATGAGCAACATGCGACACTTGCAAGTAACATGCGACACTTGCGATACTTGCCAAAGCGAGTAATGTTGATGTGTAACGCAAGCATTATAAAGATCATTAAAAATATGTTAGAGGATAACAAAAAAGCATGGGATTTGAAACTCAAATTTTCTTTATGGGCTGACAAAGTGACAGTGGAAAGGTCTTTTGGACTTTCCCCTTTCCAGCTGGTGTATGGAGTTGAGGCAATTTTTCCTTCTCAGCTTGCCTTACTTGTAGAAAAATTCTTCCAAGACTATCAAGGGGAACCTGATCATATGATCAGAAGGATTCAATAGGTGGTTGAAGTGCAACAGACCTGGGAGCAGCTTGTATACAAAGAAACAAACCATCAATTGAAGATCAAGCAAGCTTTCGACAAAAAGGAGAACAAAGAGGACTTTCAATTGGATGATCTGGTGCTCAAATGGGATGCAACGAAGTAGGATAAATGAAAGCACGGTAAATTTGAATCTTTATGGATCGGTCTTTTCAAAATATTTGAGGTATTCTCTAATAGCACTTTCAAGTTGTAGAATATGGAGAATGAAGAGTTTTTTGGTGGCCCTGTTAATGGGCATTTCCTGAAAAAGTACTTTGCTTGAGCCTTGAGTGGCTCTTCTTGTCATTGTAAATATCATTCTCTTTTTATTTTTGTTTCAATAACTAACCCCATAGCCCTAGGATAAGGCACTGTATCTACTCATTCTTGGCAGCCCGCAAGGGGCATGCCATCCCCTGTGGAGCCAATGTTATCACACTAAATTGCCTTGGGTGTTTTTAGTTTGTTTGCAATCCTTTCTTAAGCCTTAGCTTTTAAATTTTCTTTAAAAAAGTCTCATCCCTTTAAAATTTATGATTGGTTGGACCCCTTGGATGATTAAAGTTTTTGAGTCTTAGCTCTAATTTGATCCTCCAATTTATTTTTGATCCTTGAACCATTTCTAACTCATGTTTTATTTGGGTCCCCTTCATGACTTGTCCCTAGGTCGATCCTTCCCATTACTAAAATGATGTGACACACCTTCCTCCTCACTCATGATATTGTAGGCATGCCTCCTTGTCCTTTCTTACCCGTCCTTTCACGTTTTGAAGTGGAAGCACTGCCTACTCATCAGGCAGTTCCATAGCACCTATCACATTCATTATACCTCCACCTAGAGTCATGATTGCCACGACTGATGTCATGTCCCTTGTTTTCAGTGCCAGAAGTCGGTTAAATATTCCTTCAAATATCTTGCATTTATGAGCCTTGGTAACGTTTTCTAATTTTGAAAAGCTCAACAGTGTTGCACTATGCAAATTCGTAAGTTCTGATCACGCAACCACATGTCAACCAAATCCTATGCTGAGAAATATTCTAGGGACAAGGTTTTGTCAAAGTTCATCCTTATATTGCGTTGAAGATATCAACAAGTGTCTAATGCACATGTATCCCATGTTACCTCCTCTGCATATTAATTTTCATAGGAAATTTGTGCTCGAGTTTTCGTTTTGCGAAGCTTGCACAATAGTAAGGGATCCATATTTGCATGGTAGCCTTGTTTTTCTCCTCTTCGGACCTATAAATTGCTTTGCCTGTATCTATGGTCTATTCATTGTTGTTTTCTTTAACCATTGAATTTGAAAGCCTGTAAATAGCCTATCCTCTGTGTATGTGTTGCGCTACCTAGAGGCGCTTCTCAAACTATCTTTGTTTTTCTTACTTCCTTTCACCTTGGGGTTTGGCGTTTTCACTCAATTGCAAAGGGACAAATTCAGACTTCCTCCTCACTATTTACACTCCATAATACATGTACAAGCCTAAGGGTTTAATTCCTAAAATCAAGCTTGACCTACTAGCACCAGTCTGTCCAAAAGGGTCAGCCTTATATCTGAAGCCCGATTCAAATCCTTCCTGGTCATTACCATCCCTTAAGATTCTTAAAATCCCTCATTTTGAGCTATGGAGACTCCTCAATTGAGGACGACACACAAAGGTGGAAAGGTAGTCAGAATAGAACTGTTGAACATGCATCTTTTTGTACAGAACCCATAGCAAGAGAGGCCTTTCAAAGAGTAGGGTGCCTCTCTTTCTGTCAGAACATGCAGAGAGGCCATCCAGAGGTAGCAAGACATTTTTCACTACAGTTTGATGGTAAGAAAACTAAGGTTGGGGATTTGGATTTTGAAGTGACTGAAGCCTCTATCTCAGTTGCAACAGGGATCCCCATTACAGGTGAAAGATGGTTCAAATCCATGGCTTTGAGTTCATCCTATGCAAAAGATATTTTTAAACCTGAATATCAATCCAACGACTTGTCCAAAAGTATGCCAAGGAGTCAATTGATTGAACAATTTGATAGATTACTGAAGATCATACGGAGATATTTTACTTGTGAAGGGAGATTCAACACCTTGTACCCATACCATATAAGGTTGTTGCTACATTTTACTAGTAAGTTTGAGATGAATTTTCCTTATTACTTGTTGAGGAGTATAGGTAAGATGTCAGACAGAATACATGCCAAATCTAAAGATGTGGATTCTAGCCTTTTCCACTCTGGATTAATCAGAATGCCAGTCTCTGAGGAATTGGGTAAGAAAGAGATTTCATGGGAGCATTTTGTTGTTACCTCTCATTTCAAGTTGTATCTAGCACCAAATCCTCAATCAAAGAAGGCAATTCCTTTGTCACCCACCAGTGCTACTAAAGTAAAAACTAGTTGGAAGAGAAAGGGAAGAACCATTGTTCAAGTTCCAGAGATCAGGAAGTAGGTCATAGAGGTTGAGGAGGAAGTTTTCCCTTCTCCACACAGAGATTTTTCACCACCTCCTCCACCAGGGTTAGAAGAGGTTCCTTCTTCTACCAAAGCTATATCCAAGAGAGGGAAGAAGCTTCTCTTTCCCTCTTCTCTTCTAGCAGTCAAAATCAAAGGTAAAATACCTTTCAAAAGGTCATCAATTCCTAAGGAGGTTTTCAAAGAGAAGTCCTTACCAGAGGTCCCTATTCAAAATAAGAAGGGAAAAGGCATTGAAAATACTATGGAATAAAAACAAGAAGCCCCTGTAAAGGAAGGTAAAGGTACTAAAATACCTTTGGAGAGAAAAGAGGAAACCCATGTGAAACCCTTTGAGGAGCCTATGATAAGAAATGTAGAAACCACTGTGTAGAGGAAGAAAGGTAAAATAAAAGCCACCTAGAAACCTGATGAGGTGGATAAGACATTTCCCATACAGGTAGAAGAAGATACTAAGAAAAAACCTCTTGAGACTGTGCATAACACTGCTCCTCTGACAATCAGACTTTCAAGAGACTTATCAGGTAGCTTAAATATGCAATAAAGGAAGTGGCTAAATTGAAAGAGGAATCCATGTCTGATAGATACAAGATGATAGAGCTTATAGATGGCTACAGTCACAGCCTTGACTTGGAAAGGTTTGTAGCAATAAGGGACCAACCCCTTCATAGACAACTTAAGAATCTATACAGGAAGAATAAAGGCTTCCAATCTCAGAACATGAAGCTAAAGGAAGAGCTGAAGCATTTTCAAGATGTGGTAGCCCAAAGAAATCTACAGGCGTTGGTTGAAGCTGCCATTGAAGATGATAAACCAACAGCTAAGGAGAGAACAACTACACCAAAGAAGCATGTCAATGCTAAGAATAAGAAGTTTGTTATGTCAATTGAAGATCCTCTTTCTACCAGAAAGAGTATGAGTTTAAGTGTCAAAATGAAAAAATAATTGGTAAAGGGTAAGCCCCATTTTTGAGGATTTATCTTTTTGGGAGGGTTAACCAATATGAAAATATTATCTCTGTCTATATAGGCTTCTAAGAGCTTAACTATTTGGGTTTTGGGTTTTTCTCTAAGTGCTAGTTTCCCCATTGGTAGAAGGCACTACCTATTGTGTAGTCAAGGCTCTTAATTAAAAGGGTTTTGTCATCTTGAAAAAACAAAAATTACTCTACACATGTTCAAGGATTGAAGGAGCTGCGTTTTTGTAATGCTACCCAAACCTGCACACAGACGCAATGTAAGTGGCACTACCCAATGGCGTTACCTAATATTTCATAGAGTGAAAATAATTGGCACACACATGCAACACATAGGTGCTACCCAATGACGCTACCTAATATTTCACAGAGGGAAAATAATTGGCACACATGCACAACAGAGAGGCGCTACCTAATGGTGCTACCCAATATTTCACAAAGAGAATATTCTATACACATATGAAACACAGTGAGGCTACCTATAGGCGCTACTTTTTCTCCTTGTAGTGCGCTACCTAGATTTTCTACCCAAGGAAGCTGCCAATAAAGACCAGGGATCTAGGAGGACCAAGCTAACACATTTTGGATAAATTGATGATGAAGAAGGATGAATAAGCAACAGCTAGCATCATGAAGACAACCACATGCTTTGAAAGACACATGGAAAACAACGAGCTGCACAGCAAAAGGGAATTAAATTAGTTTGAAATTCAGTTGGATTAGTCACCAACATTTTCCTATTTTATAGCATAGGTAGTTAGATCAAATAAATGTTTAGAGTTTTTCAAGGGAAGGAGGCCAGCTCGTACTTCCAGCTGTTACCTCCATTTTTTTTTAAGTAGATAGATCATTTGCTTTAGGGGATGGATGGTTGAGCAAGGATCCCTTATACTGTAATATTTTGATGAAGTAACTGTGATCTAGTGATGTACTAGACTTAAGACTTTTTGACTAATAGAAATCAACCTCTCTTTCAGTCTATTTGCTTCTGATGCTAAATGTTCATGATTTAAACGATTCATATGAATGATTGTGGTGATGTTATGATGGATTTTTTATCATTATGTTATCATGATGTTTATTTATCTTCCTTAGTTTCTTAGTTCAAGAAGATCTTGTTTTAAGAAACTTTCCTCCTTAGGCTTTTGTTGACCTGATGTTTACAGCAACCCCTACACTTCTCTCATTCAAGTCTTCCCTCTATTCATACTTACTCCCAAACCGTTGTTTGAAGTTAGCCAAGACCTCAATTCTTGGTGCATGCTAGCCTTGTTATCTGAGTTAGAACATTATCACTTGAGTCTTTTTCCATTTGACCCTTTAAACACCCTTACATTCACTTACAACTTGATGGGTACTGGGCTTGCCTTCCATGCAATCTTAAGGTGTCTCCTAGTGCTAAAACCATGGATCAGATGTACTGATAAGAAACAATGATTCGTTTAGAAGGGATTCACTAGGCTCAAGTTCCTCATGAGTACAAGGAACATCTCACATCATCTCAGCAAAAACCAAGGATTTTTTAGATTTAGATTTTTCAAATTCGAGCTTGAATTCTTTAAGGATGACAAACCAATGAGATTAATTTCCCCCAAGTACTGGACACATGATAATGTGGTACATGGGGTTTAAATCCCTAATCACAATGGTTTTATGGAGTAGAATATAGTGATGAAATCTCTGGACAGTGATTACTACTGCCAGAGCCAACTTTTCAACATGTAGATAGTGGGTTTCAGGGCCAGCAACACCCTTACTAAAAATATATATGACATGTTCTTGGTTGTCATCTATTTCTTTGACCAAAATCATACCAATGGTGGAAGTAGAGGACGTGAGGTACATGAGGTAATCTTGGGTGTATTTTGGGGGGTGAAAAAATGAAAAATTTGCAAATGCATGCTTCATATCATCAAATGAGCATTGGGTTGGTCATCCCAAAGGAAAGGGATGTTGGAAAATGTTTAACAGGTATCATATGCTTGTCATTGATGGCAAGTACAGTAATGAAGATGGCATGGGTACAGGAAGAATGTACAGAGGATTGCTGGCATGTTTTACAAGCAGCGCATGCTTGTCATTGATGGCAAGTACAACAGTGATGATGGCTAGAGTACAACAGCGATGATTAGCAGCGCAGTGATATTCAGGAAGATAAGTTCAGATTGATCAAATGATTGAAGGCCCGTAAAGATTGATAAGAATTTCTGATCGTTGGATCCATTCAAAATTCCCGAAAGAAAGAGGCCCATCAGATCTGAATGAAGACAAGAAGAGAGCACTGAAAAGGAGGACAGATCTCAGATTTTAGATCCAAGCACAGGACTCGACCACCGTTGGATCGAGGAGAACCTGCATGATCCTTAAAGAACAACAAGAAGCGAGCGTAGTCGCGATATGCGAAATCGTGACTTAATCTGAGCCGTCAGATCGAGGTTGAATCTGGACCATTGATCCCTGTCCATGTCGGAGTTTCGAGGATCAAGAGTTGGAGATGTCAAAGAATTTTGACATGAAGAATCTCGATTTTGCGATATGTGAAATCACGATGCAATCTGAGCCGTCAGATCAAGCTTTGATATGGACCATTGATTCCAGTCAATGGAGAGGCATCGGGGATCGAGAGTTGGACATGACAAAGATTATTGACATCAGAAACCCCAATTTCGTGATATGTGATATCACGCTTCAATCGTAGCCATTGAATCGAGAATGAATCTGGACCATTGATTTAACTCCTTATCGGATTTTCATAGATCGGGACTTGAAGGTGTCGAGAACTCACACGGCGAAGTGGAGAAATAGTGAGAAGATCTAGGCCATAGGATCTGGGGGAAGTACAAAGGACCAATAGTCGTTAGATATGGTGAAGCTGCAAGGCAGATATGACAGTCATGGTCCGTTGGATCAAGAGGACACGTGGTGAAAGATCGTCATGTCACTGACTGGAAAGTCAAAGGAACGTGGTTTGATCTTAGCATCAAATCAAGGTTTGACCTTAGCCATCAGATCAAGGTTTGATCTTGACTGTTGATCCGAATCCATCTCGGAGTCTCGGCTATCATGACTTGGAGTGATGAGACCCTTCATCATAGGAACTGTGAGATGCAAATTCACGAAGAGATCTGGATCGTCAATACACCAAGATTCTGGACTGTTGATCCAGCTCCATCTCAGAGTTTCGCCTATCGCAAATTGGAGTGATGAGAACCTCCACCTAAGGAATAACGAGATGTGAGATCATGAAAAGATCAATACCGTCGGATCACCAAGAACGTGGATCGTTGATCTGAGCTCCATCTCGGAGCTTTGCCTATCGTGACTTGGAGTGGTGAGAACCTCCAACTAAGGAACAGCGAGATGCGAGATCTTAAAAAGATCTGTACCGTTGATTCATCGAGATCATGGACCATCGATTAGGGTCTATGAAGATCATGAGTTCGCAGCACCTTTTAGCGCAACCTGTTGTCACCGCGTATGGTCACGTGGAGGAAGGACCTAGTGCAGATGAGCTCCACCTCAGAATTTCAGAGATCGTGACATGGAGAGTCAAGATGTCTCATCGTAGAATCTCTGAATTGTGAAAGTGCGAAACGGGTAAATAACGACAATACCCTTCAGAGTTAATCCAACGGTGCAAGTGAATTTGAACGAGATCAGAGGGCTACTGTTGCACGACACAGTGAAACTGCTAGTAACCATTGATGGTTTCTACCAGAGGATGTGAAGAGACTTTGGTGTGATTTCCAGAGGAGCAGAAGAGTCACATGGAATCTACCAGTGGAATGAAGACGACTCGTGGAGGCGATTGACAACAAGATGGGATTGAGGCTGTAACTGAAACAGATAAGGTGAGCTCGACTATCACAGAGAAGACGAAGAGTCTCAACTGCCAGAGAGGCTGAGGAATCTCAGCATAACACCCAGTGATGCTGAACACGTGGGAAAACCGCCAGAGAAGCTGAAGAGTTACCATGATGATCGGGCAGAGCACTCGAGAGGTGGAGGATAACGACGTGGTGTGAGAATGCAGAAGAATGGCAAATATTGCATGCACAAGATGCAGAAAAGCTATATATACATGGTACAGAGAAGAGAAGGGTTGTTGTTGCCATTTTTGTTGGAGTTGTTGTTGTCGCTGTGCAGGAGAATTCAGGGGTGTGCAAGGAGGTAGAGCGCAGGAGCAGAAAATGCACAGTAGAGGAATGTTGCATTGAAAGGATATGGCACAGAGAGCATAAAATGGAGAAGAACAGAAAGTGCAAGGGGTGTACACAAGACACTGATGCAGACAGGGCATAGTAGTGTAACAGAACAACGACAAGGCTGGTAAGCCATTAAATAACTTTATTTCCCTGTAATGAGTTGTAGTAACAAAGATTTATATTTCAGGGTGGTTGGGAGGTACTCGGGAGGACTGTTGTCCTTAGAGGTTCAAGTGGGTGCTTGAACACAGGGAGTTGTAGCTTCCATCTGGTTGCAGCCAGAAAAACCAGGGTGGTAGGGTGGTGCAAGGGAGAACTCTTGTTCTCTGTTATACAGGTTGGTGCCTGTATGATTGGAAATTGGTGCTTCCATCCAGTTGGTGCTGGAAACACTCAGGGAGTTGGTGCTAGAGAAACCAGGGAGTTGGTGCTTCCTTCTAGTTGGTGATAGAGAAACCAGGGAGTTGGTGCTTCCTTCTAGTGCTTGCTAGAGAAAACAGAGAGTTGGTGCTCTCAGCAAGTTGCAGCTTGCAAAACAGAGGTTGTAGCCTCATTATGAGTTGGTGCTCATATGTATGATAATGTAAAGAATGTAACGATTACTTATCATATAAAGAAAAAGAGGTTTTTACCTTGTATGGGTTTCCTCAGGAAATATCTGTCTCTGTGTTTCTCATATATGTGACTGATGCTAAATGTGCCATTGTTTATTTCCCTCCATTATTGTGATCATCATTTAGTGTTTCAGCAAAGAGTTTAAAAGAAGCATAATTGTTTAAGCTCAGGTACAACTGATTCACCCCCCCCCCTCTCAGTTGTCCAACAAGGGACGCATTTCTGTAGCAAATGCAAGAATCCCTTAGGTATGTCTGCATAATTTTGGACAAAACAATGCAAAATTTTTTCCTTAGCTTGAAAACTTTGAAGTTGGGTGAGGGTTATAGGAGGAGGTAGTGAAAGAATAGCCTCGACCTTTGAAGGATCAACCTATATTCCTTCTTTGGAGATGATGAAACCTAGTAGTTTACCAGTTTTGACACAGAAAATGAATTTTGTGGGTTCAGGTGGATCTTGTAATGGCTACATCGAAGAAAAATGGATGTAATATGTGCCAAATGGTCCTCGCGACAAGGAAAATGGGTAGGAAATTCATCGAGGTAGGGATCCATGATATTTTTAATGTTGTGAAAAGCATACGACCTGGCTCGCTAGAAAGTAGCCCCAACATTTTTAAGGCCAAAAGGAAGTTTGTAGTAAGCAAAGGTTCCCCATGGAAAAATTAAGGCAATTTTTTGTTGGTCGGTGGGATGTATCTCAATCTGGTTGTATCCAAAGAAGCCATCCATAAAGGATAATATGACACTTCCAATGCAGTTATCAATAATCTTCTCAATAAATTGTGTGGGGTAATTATCGTTAGGACATTCTTTGTTAATGTATCGATAATCTATGCATACTAAAATGGTACCCTATTTCTTCATGACGGGAATGATATTGTATACCCATTCTGTCAAGGGGATGGGGTAAATAAAATGATCATTTAAAAATTTCTCTACTTCTACTTTGATTGACGTAGTTTTCCTTGGATGCACAGGGTGCAATTTCTGGCAAACAGGTTGGGCATTCAGATAGGTCTTGATCTCATGTATGATAATGGATGGATCAATGCCAGACATTTCCTTGTAACTCGAAGAGAAAATGTCGCAAAATTCCTTGAACAAGGTTGTATACGCCTGGATATCTTTAAGGGTATAGTTCTTTCTATGGTGGATATGTTCCATGACACTAGCCTTACGGATATGTCAATTGGGAAGGTTTCAATAATAGTGGCCAAATTACCCTGAGATAGAGCCTGAACGAGTGATTCAGTGTTGTTGAAAATATCAAACGCAATCCTAGGATGAGAAGTACTCTCTTCCTGATATGGTGGAGTAACCAAGCCAAACTGATGATGGGAAATGACATAGGGGGTGTCATCAAGGTCAGGCTATCCATGATTGACTCATTGGATGGAAAAGTTTGTAGGAGATAATCGGAAGAGGAATCCATCCAGGATGGAAAAGAGTGTGGTTTTGATGTCATCGAAGAGGGGTCAGAAGAATCGAAAATGGAAGAGGTTCTTTGAAAGGCATGATAGATTTCCTCAGCCGAACTCAGTGGCATGGTGTCACCGAACAAGTCAATCTCATAAAAACTAGGCACGATCCAAGGATTGCATATCTGAGGGAGTGGGATGACATGGATGAAATCATGTTAATCAAATAAATTGGGTTGGTAGGGGTAGGGGCGGGTAATTGGAAAGTTCCCATAAGGTTAGAGTCTTTAAGAAGATCGACCCCTACAATCTC
>JASDQU010252779.1:5315-16216 GCA_032191745.1 Picea mariana
AAATGGATTTCAATCATTCTTGAAAACGATATCAAAATACTATTTTTACATTTACGCTAACTTGGTTTCTTGAGTCACTTCAACAACAATAGATGACAGAACTTGAGCGCAAAGGGCAACATGTAAAACACACATTTTGAATTTGATTTTCTCACATTCATACTCAATCTTGCATTTTATATTTTTCGAAGCTCTCACAGTTTTCATGCAAGATTAGTACTAAGATTTTACAGGTTCAAAGATGATCCAATATCATGCTGAAGTGATTTTCAAGAATCACATAATTTTTCAGAAAAACATGCTTTGTTGACAACTTGAAGGAGCTAATTTTCATCACACATGTCATAACGTTCTCTGTTACACATAAATATTTCATAAAACCATTTGCATCATGAATTGTTTACCCACATTTATCCTTCAAAGAACATTAGTCATCCATGATGGAGTCCACAATTTCATTTCCTTATCCATCATGACTTCACACATGCCTACCTTTCTGAGTCGCATACAATTTTCTCCATTTTCAGTTCATATTTTTGCCTTACGAATAAAACTGTCCAGCTCCCTTTCCATGACTACATTGCCTTGTTTACCTTACCGTACAAACTGTTTCTACTGAGATATTTTCATCTATAGTTATACCAATCATTTTTCACTAACTCACGTTGATTGATGTGGGATTCCTTAAGGCCCACCTTTCAACAAGTCTTGCCCAAACACCTTATCTGGGATAGAGACTAGATTCATTTTGAGTACCTTGAGGCTTGCATGACTTAATGGCAAGTTCTCTCACTGACAATCATGGGAATACATCAATGTCCCTTGATCGTTATATATTGCAAGTGGCTCGACATCAAATCATCTATTCGCACTTCGCAAGATGTACTTAGGTACCATGGAATTCATTGACATCAATGATGATATTGCGTTGCATTGGTTAATGAAATCCATCAATGGTCAGTAATCCAATGAATTATTTTCATGCTCGACATTGACACATTTATTCACATGATTAGAATTGTACCAACGGGTTTATTAGCAGATGAAGACTATACACTTTTTCATGACTCCATCAGCAGTTACAACAATAATTTTTCAACCATATGAGAGTACCACAGTTCCACTTTCAGACTTCATCTTTTGATTCATACAACCAATCAACGGTTCAGATTCCTTCACTTCACATTACATGATCCAGTTGCAACAACAACAACAGTCACATTTTTCCTGATCCAACAAAAACTACATCCCTATTGCATATTTCATCTACTTTTTGGGTAAGTGGAGGTATGCTCTTTTCTACTCTTTAATCATGCAATTCCTTACATTCTAGAATGGATGAATTTGTAAAATTCCATCACCATGTTCCATTTCCTTTCGCCTTTTCGTACACATAACACATCTTCATTTGGGGGGGGGGGTATTCATTACCATTTGATTCCATTGTCACATTCATCACCTCATATACTGTTGACCAACATGTCTCTTTCGAACTACACTTTTTTGCAGTTTTATTCCATCTATTGATCTATCTTGGAATGATTCATAACATGAAGAAAAGGATTTCTTATGCACATTGACGACTTATCATTTCCAATTCAAGTGTGCTTAAAATATTATTGCAGCGAGAAAACAAGAAAACGAAATGAATGTTGTTAACACAAGAACTAACATTTGTTATATTCATGGTTTTCACATAAGAACCAACCATCAAAAACATCAGTTGTTACTCATTTATTTCACACCATGGAATGATTTCATTAAGAAGCCAAAAGTAATAAAGAATAACTGATGCAAACCCCCCTTCACTCCTAAGTGATGTGCGACCTCTTGGTCTAGGATCGATTAAGAAACCAAGTCAGATTGACTCTTCAGTCCCTCAAGGACCTTCAATCAACTGAATAGGCCCCTCTTCTTCTTAATACACAATTTCTATGGAACCCATGGGCTTCTCCTTAACTCTTTTAAATATTCAACGTATTCAGGTGCTAGCTCTCCTGGTTAAGCCCCTCCCTCTACATGACCAAGGTTGTGACCAGTTGCCTAAACGAAAGGCACTTCGCAATTTCGTGTTTCGTGACTTTGCGTCTCACGAAGTTCACTTGCTCATCCTTCTGAACCCTGAACTTACGAGTTCCTCTTGTTAGATCAATGGTCCACGATCCCTGTGATCCAATGGTCCAGATCTCCTTTTCGCGTATCGAGACTTCACGTTTCACGAATATGGAAAGTTGATCATTTCTCTCCTCCGATCCCCGATATCCCAAAATTCATGTGCGCTAGATCAACGACTCACAAATCCCTGTAATCTGATGGCTCAGATCAACTCTTCGTGAATAAGGACTTCACGTTTCACGAAGTTGGAAGACCGCTCACCTCCCTTCTCCCGATATCCAAACTCTCGATATCTCCCTAGACAATCAATGGTCCAGATTGCTCCTTCGATCAACAACTGTGATCAAGTCATGATTTTGCGACTCACGAGTTCTTATAACTCTACCTTTTGACTTCTCTGAGTCATGAGTCAGTGAAATGCTGATCTCTCGCCATGTGTCCTCCTTGACGATGGACGATTCCGATGATTTAGGAAAATTGTAAGTCCGATTCTCCTGTACACTTTCAAAGATTTAACGTTAGTGCACTTTACCTTGATAGGACGACTACGATCCTTAGGCACATAGATCAGATGATTGAGATCCTTTATTTTCACTCTGATTGAACAAATGAGATATTTTCTCTGGTGCTCAGATCAAATAGTTGATATCTTTTCCTTTGAGCTCACTCCTTGTTGTCCGGATGCTAATCGAATGGTCCAAATCTTTTCCACCGAGCTTACACTTTCTGCTAACTTAGAAGATTTTTGAAAGATGTAAAGGTTTCGACCTTTATCCTTCTTGTGAGTTTGTTTCTTGGGTCTCATTCGCACTTCTTGGAAAGTGTTGTCCCTCCTGAGCTTGATCTCCTCCAAGATTTTGATCTCCCAAACACTTCTTTCTTTTCCAGGAAATTCGTCAAACTTAGATCCAAAGATGCTTGAAAAGAATTCTTTCCCACCTTCCTGGCATTCCTCTTTTCTTTTCCTTCGACTTCTTTATGGAGTCACTTTGACTCTTCGTCGAATTCCATACCTGTGCACTCTTTGCAAAAGATATTTACACAATATTTGATTTCTTGCAACGACTGTGCACACCTTGCAGCAATCGCTTTACACTTCCTACAAAGAAACCTCACGTTGTTCCTCCTGAGCTTAGAAGTCAAGACAATCTCGGTCAACGCACTCCTTGCGGACTGTGTGCACACCTTGCACCAGCTCATGAGGAAAAGAGATTTAAAATTTATGCATACATTTCAAAGATATACACACCTGTAACAATATTCATGTATTCTTGAACAAACACAATAACAGGGAAATTACAAACAACAACAACTTCACAAATTGGATCAATTTCCCTCTATTATATTCATTCAAAATCAAGAAAATGGTTACAATTAAATTCAAACAACAATCACTGCTCTAATATTCCTACTTTCTTGCAACTATCATAACCCTTATTTACGGCGTATAATACCTCTCTTTCTACAAAAGAAGAAAACTAACTGCTACCTAATTGTGGTTACATTGAGACTAGGGTTCAATTCCCAGGTCACACGTACTCATTTTGTCTATGTGTGTGATCTTTCCTTTTATTATTTTCTATCAAATTCAAAATATTTGAAGTTCTGGCTATTATTCGAGACTCTGGATTGGTCCTTAGGCGCTGAGTTGTCCTACCATGTGTACTTGCTAACGATGCTCCTGCATCATACTCCCCTGGGAAAAAATTCATGGACTCCTATCCATGCACTCCTCCACTGACTTTCCATGCTTCTGGATATCAACTTCACTCTCCCAACTAGCATCTTCTATTGGATGTCCCTTCCACTTGACCAGATACTCAAAATAGGTATTCTTTTGGGTCTTCTTACCAATCCTTTGATCAACAGTCTTTTCCATCTATGGTTTTTCTTCTATAGGAATTTGTTTCTCCCACTGAATCTTCTCTTGATCTACTAATCCCTCTGTGTCATCATTCTTGTTAGGATACAAGTCTGAGATGTTGAATATGGGTGATATGCCCACATCATTTGGTAGCTCGATCTCATAGGCGTTTGCATCAAACTTCCTCAAGATCTTACATGGACCTATATTCTTCATCTTTATCTTGTTATATGTCACCCTAGGGAACCTCTCCTTCCTGAGATGTGCTATAACCTGATCTCCTATTTCAAATTGAAGTTCTCTGTGATGTTTATCAGCTCTGCGTTTGTACTCTTGGCTAGAATTCTGCAACTGCCCTCTGATATGGCTATGGAGCTTCTACATTTATGCAACAAAATCTTTTTCTCTAGCACTTCTGATCTCACTCTGCTCCAAGTCTCTCAACTCAAAGACTCCCCTGGGTTGCATTCCATACAATATTTGGAACGTGCTCTTCCTAGTGCTCCGATTTGGTGAGTCGTTGTATGCAAACTCTGCTTGTGGCATAATCTGATCCCACTGATTATGGTGCTCGGTGACCAGACTCCTTGATAAGTTTCCCAAACTTCTGTTTACCACCTCAGTCTGTCCATCTGTCTGAGGGTGATAAGATGAGATGAAGGACAAATCTGTCCCTAACTTCTTCCATAGTCTTCTCCAAAAATGACCAACAAATTTTGTGTCTCTGTCTGAGACAATGCTTCTAGGTAGGCTGTGAAGTCTCACAACTTCCTTAAAGAACAGATTCACAACATGTGTTGCATCACTGGTCTTCTGGCATGGGATAAAGTGTGCCATCTTTAAAAATCTATCCACCACCACAAATATGGAATCACATCCTCTTTGCGTTCTTGGCAGTCCCAACACAAAATCCATGCTTATTGCATCCCAAGGCCTCTTTGGTATGGGCAATGGTTGATACAATCTAGTGTTTTGTATTTTACCTTTTTCATGTTGGCATATTCTACATCTGTTCACGAATTTTGTCACATCTGTTCTCATACCTGGCCAATAGTATGAACTACTCAATTGTGAAAATGTCTTATCATGGCCAAAATGTCTAGCCAATCCTCCACTATGTTTTTCCTTCAAAAGGTTATCCCTCATTGATCATTTTGGTCTGCACAATTGATTTCCCTTGAACAACAATCCCTCTTGAATCATATACTCTGTCCACTAGCTTCAATCTCTCAGCACAGGATTTGCACATGCTTTGTATGTTTCCTTGAAATCTGGATCATCACTGTACATTTCCTCAAGGTGTTCGAACCCTAAGGTATTTACCTGAAATTCCTGCAGAATCAAACATCTCCTGCTCAATGCATCATCAAGTTTATTAGCATTCCCAACAATATGTTTTATGACAAAAGTAAAATTCTTCATAAACTCAATCCACTTTGCATGCCTTTGATTCAATTTTCCTATTTGGTTATGAATTGTAAATCTTGGTTATCCCTATACAAGACAAATTCTTTTGGGACAAGGTAATGTCTCCATTTCTTTAGGGATTGGATTATGGCATAAAAATCCTTTTCATAGGTGGAGTATTTTCTCTTAATCTCATTCAGCTTCTCACTGAAGTAAGCAATAGGTCTATTGTCCTGGCTCAAAACTCCTCCAATTGCAACACCACTTGCATCACATCTCACCTGAAATTCCTTCTCAAAAATTGGCAAGACCAGAATTGGTTGCTCTGTTATTTTCTCCTTCAGTATATTGAAGCTCTTCTTTGCCTCCTCTATCCATTTAAAATACTTGTGCCTTTTCTTCATTGTATCCATCATCGGTGCACAAATTCCACTGAAATATTTGATGAACTTCCTATAGAAACTCGCTAATCCATGGAAGCTTCTTACCTCAAACATGCTCCTGGGTGATGGCCATTCTTTGATTTCTTTCGCCTTCTCCGGATCGATGTTCAATTCATTTGAAGAGATCACAAAACCCAAGTAAGTGAGTTATGTCTTCATAACATATGACTTCTTCAGGTTTATCAACAAATTATCCTGCTGTAGCCTCCTCATCACTAGTTTCAGGTGCCTCAAATGATCCTCCTTAGTCTTGCTAAATATCAGTATATCATCTAGATACACAACCATGAACTTGCCAATGAAATATTTTAGTATTTCATTCATCAACCTCATAAATGTGCTCGGGACATTGGTTAAGCCAAATGGCATAAGAAGCCACTCATACAAACCTTCATTTCTATTAAATGATGTATTCCACTCATCATCTTCCCTCATTCTGATCTGGTGATATCCACTTTTCAAATCTATCTTAGAAAAGAAATTTTCTCCACTTAAACACTCCATCAAATCATCTATTCTTGGAAAAGGGAATCTATACCTGATAGTGATCTTGGCTCTCGAGTCTGTACACATTCTCCATCCTCCATATTTCTTTGGACTCAACACAGTTGATACTGCACGTGGACTCAATATCTCTCTGAGCAAACCCTTTTCTAACAAGTCCTAGACTTGGTTCTTTACCTCCTCATTCCCTCGAGGTTTTAGTCTATACGCTGATTTTTTTTGTAGACTTGCTCTTAGTATCAAATCGATATGATGGATGATACTTCTGATGGGTGGAAATGAGTTAGGAAAATCATCCACCACTATGTCAGAAAAATTATCTAACAATTCCTGAAATTCTTCAGGCAAATCATCTATCGATGTGCTAGTAAGGATAACTCTGGGTTTCCTCATCACAACAAACTACATCTCCTATTCTTTCTTGACTTCTTTCAGGAGTTCCTTCCCACTCATGAGAAGTATGCTTGTGCTGGCTTCCCCTTTCACTTTATTCTCCTCTATTGGCAACAACATGTGTGTCCTACCATTCTTCTCCAAGGTGTATGTATTCTTCCTCCCATAATGAATGACATTCCTGTCAAATTGCCATGGTCTTCCCAACAAAATAGGTCATACATCCATGGGAATTACATCACACATAATTTCATCTCTATATCCTCCTATCTTAAATTCAACCAAGAATTGTTTAGTAACCATTACCTGGTGTCCTTTTTGCAACCATGAGACTTTATATGGATTTGGGTGTGCAGTTGTATCCAACTCCAATTTCTCCACCATCTCCATGGATACTAAGTTATCAGTGCTCCCACTATCAATGATCACCTTGCATACTCTATCTTTAGTCTTGCAAGATGTCCTAAATAGAATTTTCCTCTGTACTAGCCTTTTAACTTCTTCCTCTGGTTTTAATAGAACCTTTCTCATCATCAGGGATATTCCATCCTCTGCTCCTTTTGCTTCAACATTCCCTCTTTGTGCTTTCGAAATGTGAGCTTCTCCTCCTTCTTTTTTTTTCTTGGGGCATTCCCAAGACATGTGCCCTATATTTCCATAAGCATAACACCTTATTCCTCCTCTACCTCTTCCTCTAGAAGAGTTTCTTCGACCACCCCATCTTCCTTGATAACTTCCTCCTCTTTCCGAGTGACTATGTGGAGTTTCAGCCTCGTCCTTGGAATTATGTGTGTTGTCATGGGCAACTCCCTTGCCTTTGTTCGGGGCTGAGATTTTACCTCTACATTGTTGGCTTTGTTTTCTGGCCAACTTCTCTTCTACCTTCAGCGCGAACTGATAAGCACCCTCCACTGTCCTTACCGACATCATGTTGAGCTCATCCTGGATTTCATACCTCATGCCATTTATATACCTGGCAACTTTTTCTTCATCCCTCTCTCCTTTTCCAACTCTGATGTTTAGCTTGTAGAACTCCTCTATGTATTATTTAACTGTCATACCCTTCTATCTCAGGTTCTATAACTTCCTCAACAGATTGATCTGATAATCTTTCGGCATGAATTTAACCTTCAGCTTGGCTACCATTCTGTCCCAATTCTTTATCTTCTGTTTGCCTCTACTTATATTCTCAGCCTATAGTTCATCCTACCACAGTGTTGCATGTCCTTTAAGAATGGTGACAACATGTCTCACCATTTTCTCCCCATCGACATCTTCATAATCAAAATATTTGTCCATGGACCTTATCCAATCCAATAGATCTTCAACATCCAAATTTCCTTCATACATTGGGACCTCTATCTTGGCTCTAGCTCCCAATATAACAACTTCTCTTAGAAAGCATTCTTAGGCAACATGTTCCCCTGCATATTCTTTGGCTTCTACATCTTCTCTCTCTGCATCGCTAACATCTTCAGCATCAGGTGATCTTATTTGTGCTGCTTCCATTGCTTCCAACATTGCATGAAGTTCTCACATATCTCTTTCTACAACATGATTGGCTTAAGGTGGCTCCCCTTGTCTCCTCAGTGTCATTGTGTTGACTGTCTCTCACACACATAGTACAAATCTGTGCTATTTTTCTCCTTCACTTAAAATCTACAGATGAAAATCATCTCTGATACCACTTGATGTAGACCCCACTTGCTCCTAAGGGCTCTGTGACCTCCCAGTCTAGGATTGATCAAGAAATGGAGTCTGATTGACTCTTCAGTCCCTCAAGGACCTTCAATCAACTGAATAGGCCCCCCTTATTCTTAAGACACAGGTTCTATGGAACCCGTGGGCTTCTCCTTAACTCTTTTAAATCTTTAGCATATTCAGGTGCTAGCTCTCCTGGTTAAGCCCCTCCCTCTATGTGACGAAGGTTGTGACCAATCACCTAAACAAAAGGCACTTCATGATTTTTCATTTCACGACTTCACGTCTCACGAATTTCGCTTGCTCGTCCTTCTGAACCTCGGAATTGTGAGTTCCGCTTGTCAGATCAACGGAACACAATCCCCGTGATCCAATGGTCTAGATCTCCTTTTCGTGTACCGAGACTTCGTGTTTCATGAAGTTGGAAGGCCAGTCACTTCTATCCTCCGATCCCTGATATCCCGAAATTCATGTGCGCCAGATGAACGATTCACAACTCCCCATAATCAGATGTCTAAGATAAACTCTTCATGAATCAGGACTTTGCATTTCATGAAGTTGGAAGACCTCTCACCTCCCTTCTCCCGATATTCGAAATCTTGATATCTCCCTGGACAATCAATGGTATAGATTTATCCTTCGATCAATGACTATGATAAAGTCATGATTTTGCGATTCACGAGTTCTTATAACTCTTCTTTTTTACTTCTTTGAGTCACGAGTCAGTGAAATGATGATCTCTCACCATGTGTCCCCTTTGATGATGGATGGTTCCGATGATTTTAGAACTTCTTAAGTTCGAATCTCCTGTACACTTTCAAATTATTAATGTTAGTGCACTTTACCTTGATCGGATGACTACGATCCTTAGGTGCGCAGATCAGATGACTAAGATCCTTTCTTTGTTCTCTGATTGAACGACTAAGATATTTTCTCTAGCACTTAGATCGAATGGTTGAGATATTTTCCTTTGTGCTCACTCTTCGTTGTTCGAATGCTAATTAGACGGTCCAGATATTTTCCCCTGAGCTTACGCTTTCTTCTAACTTAGAATATTTTCGAAAGATGCAAAGGTTTTTACCTTTATCCTTCTTTCAAGTCTATTTCTTGGGTCTCGTTCACACTTCTTGGAAAGTGTTGTCCCTCTTGAGCTTGATCTCCTCAAAGATTTCGATCTCCCAAGCACTTCTTTCTTTTCTGGGAAATTCGTCAAGCTCAGATCCAAATATTCTTGAAAAGAATTCATTCCCGCCTTCTTGGAAATCCTCTATTCTTTTCCTTCGACTTCTTTATGGATTCTCTTCGAATCTTCCTCGAATCCTAGACCTGTGCACTCTTTGAAAAATATCTTTACACAAGATTTGAGTTCTTGCGACGACTGTGCACACCTTGTGATAGTCACTTTACACTTCCTGGAAAGAAACTTTACGTTGTTCCTCCTGAGCTTACAAGTCGAGAATAATCGGTCAACACACTCCTTGCGGACTGTGTGCACACCTTGGATTGGCTGACGAGGAAAAATGATTTAAATTTTATCCAGGCATTTCAAAGATATACACACCTGTAAAAATATTCATGTTTTCTTGAACAAACACAATAATAGGGAAATTACAAACAACAACAACTTCACACATTGGATCAATTTTCCTCTGTTATCTTCATTCAAAATCAAGAAAATGGTTACAGAAAAATTCAAACAACGATCACTGCTTTGAGATTCCTAATTTCTCGCAACTATCATAACCCTTCTTTAGGGCATACAAAACCTCTCTTTATACAAAAGAAATAAACTAACTGCTACCTAATTGTGGTTACATTGAGAATAGGGTTGAATTCCCAGGTCACGCGTGCTCATTCTGTCTATGCGTGTGATCTTTACTTTTATTGTTTTCTATCAGATTCAAAAGATTTGCAATGCTGGCTATTATTCGAGACTTTGAATTGGTCCTCAGGTGTTGAGTTTTCTTGCCACGTGTACTTGCTAATGATGCTCCTGCATCAATAACCGTGCAAGGTTGCATGAGAAAATGCAACAGGATCAGTCGGGGGGGGGGGATTTTCATCATCTTTATTGTTAAGAAATATAATCATGCAAAACCAAAATTGAGAAGATTTTTTTTTTTTGCACAGTTGCATGAGGATATGCAACAAGTTCAGTTGGGGGGAAATGTTGGGTCTCAGAAATGTCGCATTTTCATCCTATTTTCCTTTCACTATTCCTCTCATTCATCCATATTCCATTATTCGATTTACCTTTTATCATACCATTTTCATAAATAAATTTGGGTTTCACCTTATTATTTTCCACTTTATTCATTTTATTATTAAAAGAGAATTTATGATTAAATATTAGAAAATCAACATGTTTTCATATATATCTCAAAAATGTGTGAGCTTGTAATGTGTAGGTATATGTGAAGGATTAATTCAAAAAGACTTCTCAAATATTTCCTCCACCATTTCAAGATTTGAGG
>JASDQU010252780.1:0-10538 GCA_032191745.1 Picea mariana
GCTAGACCATGAACTAGATCTATACATAGACCTAGAGATAGACTTAGACCATGACATATACCATGACATAGATGTAGATCTAGACCTAGACCATGACCTAAATCAATACCATGACCATGACCAAGACCTAGACCATGACCTAGACCCCCCTAACTCCATCTAAGCCTAGGAATAACTTATACTCGACTCTTAATCCCCTCCACACCTGATTCCTAAGTACACTATGCCTATACCTCTTGTTGAAGGCCCCACAAAACTTGCATCTTCATCTTGGTGCTCTAACCATTTCTCTATGCTTCAAAACACTCTCAATATTAATCTCTTATGTTCTATTTGTCCCCAAACCCTTATATATCTTTATTCATAAAGTTGTTTGGTATAGAATAAACTCTATATATGTTGCATTAAGAGAGTGCATGCACTCTTATGAATTAAAATCCTTGAGATTGAGTTTTCTTGATGATCATCCATGCCCAACAGTAATGTGTGTGTGATTTAATGCACACATGTTCTAGGAACACGCGTGGGTTCCTACTGGGTAGTTTGTTGTGCCAAGTAGGCTCCTCAAATTCATTTATCTGTTTACTTGAAAAACTTGTCATCTGTACACAAAAGGAGCAAGAACATACAAGCTTTTGTTCTTTTAGTCTTTTTGTTTAATTCATAGACAAGTTTGTGCTATTGGAAGACAATGTTGGGAAGAATTGGAAGACAAATTTGTCCAATTGGAATTGGAATTGTTAGTCGCGTCTTCTTGTGTAATACCAATACAAATTTATCCAATTGGAATTGTTAGTTGTGTCTTCTTGTGTAATACCAAGAAAAATTTGTCCAACTGGAATTGTTAGTTGTGTCTTCTTCTGTAATACCAAGATAAATTTATACAATTGGAATTGTAATTGTTAGTTGTGTATTCTTATGTAATACCAAGATAAATTTATACAATTGGAATCAGAATTGTTAGTCATGTATTCTTTTGTAATACCAATATAAATTTATACAATTGGAATTGGAATTGTTAGTTGTGTCTTCTTGTATAAGACCAAGACAAATTTGTCCATTTGGAATTGTTAGTTGTGTATTATTGTATAATACCAAGATAAATTTGTCCAATTGGAATTGTTAGTTGTGTCTTCTTGTGTAATACCAAGACAAATTTGTCCAAGTGGAATTTTTAGTTGTGTCTTCTTGTTTAATACCAAGACAAATTTGTTGTGGTGTGATTGGAAGATAATTTTTCTCTTTAAACATGGGGAACCTAGGGAATCAAGAAGGTAAATGAAGAAAGAGAAAAGGCAAGGGTGCATATGTCAAAATACAGACTTTCAGAAGAGGTCAATCCAATTTCTAGTGGAATAGATGTCATTGTTGTTTCTCCTCCATCACCAAAAGCAAAGTGTAGGATTTCAGTAGAGACAATTCCAGTTCAAACTTCTATTCTGCCTCAGCCAATTAGTGTCTCATCCAGAAAAATTCTTGTGAATGACAATATGATCAATGATTTCTTAGAGATGATTATACAATGGATGAAATTAGAGAGGCAACCGATCCACAACATTCTAGTGAAGAAGTTCTTGTGGTGCAACCTCTTGTTGGACAGTTGGACATTCCAGAAACTAGTCTTGGGAATGTCCACTCTCCTCCCATAATTGATCCACCAATTATTGAAGGGGCAAGAATTGAAATGGTGTTAACTCCACAACAAAGAGGTCAAGAGTGCCAGAATAGGGGTTCATCGTCCCTTCCTAGATTAAATAATGTACGGTGAAGAAATCCTAAACACATTCAGGTGAATAAAAGTGATCCAGCATCACTTGAAGGTAATTTACCTAAACATACTATTCTCTATCATTCTTATAAAATCATTAAAGAATACTTTGAACCAAAATATCATGTCATTAAATGTCAATTATTTTTTTCTCTGTTAAAATCAAGAAGTTTGATTGTTGTTAGGAGAATTTTAGGCATTAAAATAGTCAAATTTTTAGAAATAAGACTTCGCATTGTTAGAAACCTTGTGGATGCTTTTCAAAAAAATGGTAAGAAATATCATTCTAAAGGCCATAATGTATCCTAACATGTATTTTCATAATCAATTGTTAACAATATCACAATAAAACATTGTTTTCTCCAACAAACCTCTCATCTCATGAAATACAATATCAAAACACTTAGAAAGTATTCTAATAGATGAGATAGCCTCAACACAAGTGGCCCAACAGATTTTTGGGCCTTCACTGGTAGTCTACCACATTCTATCATGAAGTTAATTGGAGTAGTTAAGCGACTAGTACAAGCTTTCTGGCATGATAATGCTAGGCATTCTTCCAACCAAAAAGATGTAATAAAATTGAGAAGGGATCTAGGGACTATGAACGCTATATTAAAAATCTTCCTGAAATTACAAAGACATAATTGTATGAGAGATTCAAGATAGTACATAGTGCACTTAAATTTGTCCAAAGATATTTCCATAAATGCAAGTCTTGGTATGATCAAACAAACACAATTTGTAACACATGTTTTTGTAGATATCACATTGAGTATGGTTATTATTATGACACATGTATATTTATTTTTCCTGTATTGTATAACACCCTTGTGCAGATATGCTTAGTTATAGTTCCACCTTCATCATCTAGAGAATTTATTCTCAACATCTTGTGTACAAGGCCAGGGTTGTACATTTTATCAATAATATTGCTTAGATGGGACATTCCCCATGTGTCGTGGAATGGAATTACTAAGCAAGTGCATCCATATTGTAAGCGATGAGTATTAATTGGGGAGGAAGGAGATTTCCTTGAAAATATTTAAATATTTTTCATATGATATTGAAAGAGGGAAAGAAAGAAAAAAGATACAATTGGTGAATTCCCAGGTACAATTATGTGACTTCATCAAGGACTTCGTCGAAAATACAAGAAAATATGTTTATCATGTCCAGGTGGCTCAATGGTAGGATGAACATTTTAGAATATGTAGAGATACACTTCTCGTTGGTACTGTCTTATCGGTGGTTGATTTTTCTGAGAACTGCATCCTTCAACCTGTTATCACTAAGAGCAAGTCATCATAATTGTTCATATCACATACATGCATGGGCTGGATAATAACAAAGAAAACATAGATATATTGAAGGAGTATCACTTCTACATAAGAAATGATTGGTGACACGACTTAGCCTACCTACAAAATTTATTTCAGTTGTTTTACAATCACCTTAAGGAGAAGAACATAGAAATGTATCAACATTGTATTTGGTCAAATGGTTGTGTGGTAAAAAATGATCGTGTATTTCAATGGTTGCGTATGTTGCACAAAAAACTCAATGTACCATATATTTGGAACTATTTCAAGTCTCAACATGGGAAAGGGGATCATGATGGAGCAAGTGCATCCATCAAAAGAGTGTAACGCAAGAAAGAAATGATTTTCACAACTACTTCCCTCATTCGAGATGAAAAATCCACTATTGCATGGTGTTCTTCAGTAATGGGAGAGGGGGCAATAGCCCGTGAAGACCAATCAACTAGGAAAGGACATGTACATAAATTTTTTTGGAGGTGATTGATGTATATTGATAAAATTGGTATGAATGCAAAACAATCCATGGCACTCATCGATTCCATTCAGTTCTAACATCAGACAATGCAATAGTTGAAATATGGATGAGAAAAATCTCTGTCTTCTGTGGTCCATGTAGTAGTAATGAATGGGATGATTGTGAATCCAAACACTGGGTTGGTAGATGGGATTGTGTATCACTCCCCATTGTTCAATGCATAAATATGGAATTATCCCAGTTGGAGGAGGACCAATCAAATATTTCAACATATTATGATCGTGTCTCAGATCTCGTGTTGTTAGGTTCGATGAAACCTTCTATTAAATTTTCAATAACTAGCATCAATGTTTTATGCTTTGGTAATTTATTGGACTCACATGTTGGCGCTCTACTTTTTTCAAGGAACATATATGCAATGTTTTTACCAAGAGGTAATGAATGGGGCACTAATTATTGGCTGGAACGTTTCTTAGATGGAAATTAGACCCTCATGCGATCTGTAACAGACGCCAAAGGAATTGAATTTCCAATTGGGTTGATGGTTATTAAAGGAGAATATCTAACACATGATGCAAGAAAACAAAAGAAAGGTGATTATGTATTTCAAGATTGTAGAACAGGTGAAGTTTTATACCATTTTACAAAATTGGTTGTTCTACAAACCTCCAACTACAAACAATGCCAAGTAAGAACTCATCAAAGGTACTATACTTCTTTCCTTACTTTGAGCATGAGAAGTTAATGGAGACCATCCATATTAAAAGTGATCTCGATGGTCTACTTGAATGACCATAGGTATGTAAAAGAAATAATTGAACAAATATTTTAGATTTATGAATGATTGAAATTTTGGCTTCATTTTATGGTTATTATGGTATTCCTGTATCTTGTGGTTCTTTCTTGTTGTTAGGGAACTATGTCTAGCCTTCCCTTCCCTTCCCTTTCCTTTCCTTTCCTTGCGTTTCCTTTCCCTTCCTTGCCTTTTAATTCCATGCCATTCCGTGCATTTCCTTGCCATGCCATGTCATGCCTTACCTTACCATTCCATGCCTTGACTTTCATTGCATTTCCTTTCCTTGCATTGTGTTTCATTACCATTCCATTCCATGCCATGCCTTTCATTGCCTTGCATTGCATCACCTCACATTTCCTTGCATTGCCTTTCCATGCCATTCCATGCCATGCATTTCCTTTCCTTTCCTTTCCTTTCCTTTTCATTCTATTCCATGCCATGCCTTACCTTGACTTCACTTGCCATGCCATTCCTTTCCTTTCCATGCCATGCCTTGTGTTGTAGGAATATTCCTCTGCGGACATGTGAATTTCATCTTGGATCTTAGACCCCTATGACCAAGAAAGAAAAATGTTAACATTGAACACCAAAATTCCTTTAAATGTAGCTAAAATAGTCAAAGGAAAAGAGGAAGAAAGCATGAGTACCTTTTTTTGAAGTTTTTCCTTGCTTGTTCCAGGATGAACTTGATCTTCAAGCCTTTTAATGAGTTATGCAATTCAATAGACAACAAAGGTGATACATGCTTCCTATTCTACAAAGATTATTTTAAACCATATTTATCAAGAAGAGACAAGCCCATGCAAACATACACAAACTTGAAGGAAACAAGCCAAGCATATATATTAATGAGAAGATAACAAGGTACTTACAATTTGTAGATGCAGATGCAACAGCCTCACCAAGTCCTCCTTTTCCAACCCCTTGCTCGAAAGATCCACGATCAGAATGACAATACTTTTCACTAATATTCTCGCTCTTTTCACCATGAGAATGAATACTTATATAGGATTTGAGAGGCCTAACCACCTTAGCTATTCTTGGATAAGTTGAGGATATGACTCTATTAGTTGTGGGATTTCCCTTAGATACATCCTTTAGCTTGGATTCAAGCCAAACTAACTTAGATGCTTCTTATTTTTCCTTAGAGATAAGGGGGATTCTTCCCCAAGATTCTCTCAATAGATCGACACTCTCTTAAAGCTGTAAACAGAGCGCTATAGCACTCCCTTCTAAGAGGACAAGGAGTGCTAGCGCTCTGTGCATGTGGGCAGGGGAGTGTTGATCTTCAAAAATTTGTTTAAGATAATTATTCTTCAAGGTTAAATTTTGTAAACTTTTCCAAATGACATGTTTTCCTCTTCTAACAAGTCTTAGATGATGTACCAATTTTTCTTATGATGTCGTTCGCAATGTGACACATGCAAGACGAAAGTATGAATTTTACGACACTTTCAACAATGACAATGAGACATTATCTAAGTGATGAAATTTAACGTGTAACAGATTGCCCCCCAAAGTGTGAGGTCAGAAGAAGGACGTTGATCATTGAAGTGTTTTGTATATTTTCAAAGCAAGGGTATGGAGTCAGAGAACCTAGTAGAGGCTGCAAACAACCATCAAACAAATGTTATCATATGTTTCAAACCCAAGGCAGGTATACCTATGCTTGAGTGATAAAGGATGTAAGGTATGGCCGCCATCAAATACACTGTGGATCCATAATGATATTGACTTAAGGGTATAGCCACCAAAGATACAATTTGTATCTATACTTCCATGACATGAACTGATCGTAGCCACGATAAATACACAATGGATATACGAGATGACAAAACATAGCCACGGACCAATACAAAGTGGATCTATGTGACAGTATATATATCAACATGCTCAAATGATAGCTCGGGTAAAGCAGTTATCAGAGGGAATGCTCAACCCATCCCAATCTTGATGTGGTACGAATCTAACCATGTGAATAGATTTTTTGATGTCGAACATGGTAGAAACCACTTGATTACTAGTCATTGAGATAAACCGTTAAGAAGTGAGAGATAAATCATGAGTGATGTCAATGACTCCCAAGGTACCTTAGAAAAATACAACAATTGTGCATAAATGAGTTGAATTCGAACATTCGTGGAATCGTCCAATCAGAGGTCAATGATGTAAATCTACTGTCGGAGACGAGTAGGCATGCCATTGAGGCATGCAAGTCCCAAGGTACTGACTGGTTTCTAAGTCAAATTTCCCGGATAATGTGTTGAAGTTGACAGGAAAAGACTCACCGAAGGAGGGTCTTGATGTATCCCTCATCAATGACATGAAACTGACATAGAGATGTAATATGGTGAATCAAATGAGTATAGACTGACATGGGTATTGAAACTAGAAATTTGTGATGGTTCAATCTTGAGGTGGATACTTCCCTTGAACACTGAGGCACAAGTAGCACAAATGTAGCATGGAGCAAAACACAATGCAGTGGATACTCTGAATTTCGTCGGGTGACCCAAAGGAGTAAAAAGACTCAAGGGATTGGTTCAGTGGATTAAAATGTATGTAAAAACAATGTGTTGTGTTCAAGGGTGACTGCAAGAGTGACTTGTGAAAATTCTAAAAATGTCTTGGCTTGCTTCCTTCAATTTTTTCCCCCATCCAGATAGACGAGTACCTATTTTTGTTTTTACAATCTCGAGGAGGATAAAACATGCTCGATATAACTCACCTTCGGTAATTTCCTTTTTCTTTGTTTAACGAACTGGAAGAAGTAAGGGTTCGGTCCCACATGGACCCTTCAATGTGTAATTTTTAACGAGTCTAGATAAGGAAAAATCAGTGGTTTTTCATGTTTAGAGAGTCTGAAAAGAACTTAAAGACGACTCTAGGGTTGTCCTTTTTCATAATTTTAGTCTCCAAAGTCCGAAAAAGAGATAAACTGCTACTTGGGAGACACCCTTTCAAAAACCTTTTAAACGAGTGTGAAAGGAAGCAAGATCACTCGACAATATTTTCATGTTTAGAGAGTCTGAAAAGATCTTAAAGGAGACTCCAGGGGTTTCCTTTTTCGTGTAACCTTCACAAGTCCGAAAAAGAGATAAAAGTCTACACGGTTATATTCTCATGTTTTTACGAGCGTGAGAAAGAACAAAGACTGTGCTCGTCAGTGTTACAAGGTTAAATGAAAAGATATTGCTTCGAGTCCTACAAGTAAAGACAAATATGCATCCAAGGTATTAGTGACTCTCCAAAAAGATTTAAAAACCCAAAAGAAACATTATATTAGCAAAAATGAGCCCTATAATAGTGAAATAGGGTTAGAAATATTATTTACCATTTCATTTTCACCAATTTCTTCTAGTATTGGTATTTTCAACCTCGGAGGGCGATTTTGAAGATGTTGGCATCGGAGCTGTGGTTGACCGTTTTCACATCTGTCTAGACCAGGTTAGTAACTTACCCATTCTGGTCATTTTTCATGGCTTAGAATTGCATTTTAGGTAGTTTTTAGGTTGTCCTTGGATCCCTTGGAAGCCATAGGCATCGAACTAGATCAACACTCCCTCAGAAGTGTGAGGGGAGCACCTATCGTGTCTTCGACACCTTGGTGCATGTGTCATGGGAGCGCTAGCACCCTGTGGATAAACTTAGGAGAACGTCGACGCGGGACTAAATTGTTTTTTCTTTTTATGCTAGAAATACCCAATTTTTTGCTATGAGAGAATGATTAAAGGATTTTAAATGTATGTTTTTGCAGTTTACATGGATTAAAACCATGATCAAATGGAAATAACATGATAATGAGCTCGACAATATAGCTGAATTGAAAAATCCTCAGACGAGGATCCCTTTTAGAAATTGTGCCCTCCTCAAGTATTTCAAATTGCAAAAGATGAAGAAAGAAGTTTTATTACTTGAGTATCTGATTGGACTATGGGATGACATCGAACAGAAATTCCGTATTGGACCACAAATGCTCAAAATTGAGCTTGATGATGTGTACTTTTTGATGGGCCTCTCAATAAGAGGGGCTCCTATCATTTTTTCCTAGAAACGAGAAACTCCTCAGCCTGCCGAGGTGTATGTGGCTAATCATTGTATTCTAGGGTCACGTTTAGCCGGGGGACAAATCGTGATCAAGGACATCAGAGATTTGAAACTACGATCTTTTTTTTTTCTATAACCAACTTGGAAGGTAGCATAAGTGCACATTTGGCTTCAAAATCCCAAATGTCTTATGCCCTACAATGTGTGGAACCGAGATTATTCAACTTGAATGCAGGATTTCTTTGAAACGTGAAGGATCAAATCACGAAGTGCAGGATTGGGAAACATAAATAGTTTGGCTATGGTTCCTTATTGGTTTCTTTCTTTCTAGAGTGAATACCTTAGATGCAGCCACATATTACATTGATGTCACGACCAAAGACTGAGTCACATGTGGAAAGATGGACCCCTAAGATTGGGGATCGACTCAGAGTTCAAGTTCACCACTGACTTCTTCGCTTGGTGGAGAAGGATTTTGATCATTATCGAGGACTTTCCATATGCCGGAGTAGATTTCCGGGGTAGCATGGACTTAGTGCTTCCAAAGGGTATTGACTGGGATGCGTAAAGTATGACACCAAACCTTGTCATGTGTTTTTTTATTTTGAAATTTATATTATTTTTATGTGTACAAAGAGGGATTTTAACAACTGTATTGTTTCATCATGCAGATAGTGGCTCATCAAGTCCGGCAGAGATACCGACACTAGGGCGTCACAGAGATGTGCAGATAACTATGGAGCATGAGGTGGCAATGGGAGGTCTCTGGGAGGTTAAGAGGAACCTCCATGGTCTCACTATGGGTGTCTTGTTAGCACTGAGAATCATCCTCCAACTACAAAAGGATAAGCCCAATGCCCATCAAAGAGAGTAAAATGGATAAAAATGGTTTGAGTAGGTGGATCAGTAAGACTACAGAGAGAGGAATAATAGAAGCAACTATAGATAATTTCGGTACCATTGGGTTATGGATTCATAAGTATCGTGAATAATGAAGGAATTTACACTGCCTATCAGACAAAAGGATTTATGTGGTGATGAGGAGAAGGAAGACAAAATATTTATGAGTGATCAACCATGAAAAATGGGAAATATGACAACAGATCCTCTACTTCCTAAGGAATCCATAAATCAAGGGTTCTACCTCCCAATGAGAAGAAAAACAGAAAATGTATGAGTGATGAACCATGAAAAATGGGCAAGATGACAACAGATCCTATACCGCCTCAAGAATCCATAGATCAAAGAGATGTAACATCAAGACAAGAATAAAAACAACATGTGTCTGAGTGATGAACCATGAAATATGGCAAATATGATAATAAATCCTCTACCGCCTCAGGAATCCATAGATCAGAGAGATTACATCCAGACAAGAAAAACATAACAACATGTAAACTAAGAAGGCAGTCTAATAAAAACAACTGAAAGGAATATTCAATAACATAATATTTACAATCCATTGCACTCAGGATAAAGCCCTTCTCCTAAAATCTCTCATCTTTCCAGCATCTGAACCCCCCTCTACAAAATCTCAAACTGATTTATTTATAATCAGATCAGCCCACAACTGCTAAGAGTGTGATCTGGCCATCCCATTTAAAGCTTTCATCTGCACATCCTTTTGTGAGACTGTGTGTGTTTCCTCTTGTCAGACATGAGTTCAGATCAGCATGGTCCTGAAAGAAGAAATCGTCCATCGTGGTACCTCGTGCTGACATTTCTGTCTCCTTGGCCATAGCTTCCAAGTTTCCCATTTATGGACTGAGCTGAGGTTTCATCTACCAGTCCTTTTTCATTAACTGAATCCTCCTCAGGATCGGAGTGCGGCTTAACGCCTAGGGGGAAACCACATGTTGTCGGATTTGACTTTATATAAGCACGTGATTGCGGGGCCATAAAAGGTGGTTTGGATCCACACCACTTTTGAGCCCTCAATTCACCACCTCTCGCCATGTAGCACTTTTGTTGTACCATGGTTTCAATTGTGGGACTGCTCAAGAATTTTATAGTTCGAGCCTATTGCGTCCCTGCAATGAAATGTGGTCATTGATCTGGTTGTGATCTGTGATTTGGGCACATCTGCTAAATTTAACACTATCGCTAAAGTTTATCCTCCCACCAATTCTA
>JASDQU010252780.1:14895-26827 GCA_032191745.1 Picea mariana
CGGGGGGGGGGGGAAGATAGAGTGTATATCTTCCAGAATTTCCTCTAGACTAGGAAGAAAAGATGATCAATGATGGTTGTCATCCCAAGGTACCTCTTCGATACTAATCATTTCCATAATGGATTCATCCGATGGAAAAATATGTGAGATGTAGTCAAAAGCAGAGGACAAGGAATTCAACCAAGATGACAATGAAAAAGTGTTGGATGACAATAGATGTTGGTCATCCAGGGAGGGAGAGGAATATTGGATAGCATCGTATGAAGATTCAACTGGACTAAGTGGCATAGCATCACCTAGTGCATCAAATTCTAGAGTACTAGGCACAACCCAAGGTTTAGATGATTCTAAATACTGATAGGCCATAGTCGAGATCATATTGATTGTGGAAATATGTTGTGTGGTGGGAGGAAGTGGTGTAGGAAAGTACCCATAAGGGAAGAATATTTTAAAATACCTACACCAACACTTTCATAACTAATATTACTATCTCCCAAGAAAGGAATATTGTTGGTAGCGGGAGTGAGTGTGAGAGTCGGGTGTGTAGTAATCTAACTGGTCGATAGTGACAACCGTACCTTGATGAGGGAATTGTACACATCGAAACACTGATGAAGTGATGAGATTCATGGCATAGAACCAAATTCTTCCTAATAACAATTTGTAATCAAGGGGAGCATCGACTACCTCTACATCGATAGAGGTAGTCTTACCCCCCAATTGAATGGATAAGGACTACAAGAGTACGTGAGGACAAAAACCTCTCCCATTGAATGATCATAACATGGTAGGGGATTGGTTAAGAATAGGTGATTTTAATCCTTTCCAAAAAGCTAATGACATGACACAAGTGGAAGCTCCCTCATCCAATATGGTGCAGTGAATGTGTTGGTTATAAACAACTACATCAATTTGAAAAGAAATCTAGTGAGCAATTCGTGACTTGAAGTTGTTGAGGTTAAATGTGATATTATTTGATGACTCGGGATCAATGGCGCCAATGGTAGCCAAGAGAGTTCTATGTTGACTTGGGAAATATTGTAGAACTTCAAGAGCGGACATGGCACACGACACTTGAGCCAAATCTTCAACAATGTTGTAGTTTTGGGTGGCACATGAACTAGGATTAAAATTTGACTTGCGAATAGTGCTCTTGGGAGGGAATAAAATAGAGTCGAAAGTAGGTTTCTCTATCTAAAGTGACCCATATGGAGGACTAATGGAGATAGGAGATGGATCCAGTGGGGTACCATTAGTGACCTTATCTTTATCAGGTTTAGCTAGTGTGCCATATGTGGTGGTGTGAGTGGTTAAATCAATCCCATTAAACATATAAATATGAGCACTCGTCGAGGCTTCATCACTAGGAGGGTGGTTGGAACTGCCCCTGCGAGAGGAGCAAGTGCTTGAGCAACCATGGATTACTATTGAGGAAAAGTATGTGTTAACATGGCAGTTTAGGAATCCCCTTTGAAAAGTTTTGCAACTTCATCGCGATGTGGATAGTCTCGGGTGAAATGATCTTCACCACAAATAAGACATGGGAATTTCAATTTTCGTCATGGTTTGTTTTCAACAGTAGGTGGTGGATTTTGTGTTTTGGGATGTTTATTATTATTATTATTGTAAAGAGGCATATTGAACTGCATTCACCTCAGAGATTTGAGTCAGAAGGGGGGTAGAAGAGAGGGAAGTCGAATCGAAAATGGGTACAGAAACAGAGTGGTTTGTCGTTCCAGTCAGCTGTGATAAAGATTGGGTTTTGACGGTACCGATAACTCCATCCACATGTTTCAAGGAAGAAGGTTTGGATGGATTGGTAGGAGTACATGTACTGATCGTAGGAAATGGCGTCTTCCTCAGTGACTACACCACCCATGGTGATGTCACGAGCAATTGGGGGTAAAAGAGATTTAGTAAACAATTTTGCCAATAAATGGTCAGGAATGGCCACTTTAATCAACCTTTGTCATCGTCTCCATTCCTGAATGTGATCAGAGATATGTACGGAGTTCGTTTGACGAAGGGAGGTTAAAATTTTAGTACCCATTTCATAACGGATGGGTAATTGAAAATGCGTGAGAAAATCCATAGCTAGTGAGTTGAAATCTTGAAAGGAACCACGTTGAAGTTCAATGTACCATTTGGCTGCAGAGTCTGTGAGTGTGCGCTGGAAGAGATGCAAACGTATAGAATCATCCATCAATGAGTTTACTGAACACCATAAATGGAATTTCATCATGTGGTTGTTTGGGTTGTCTCCAGGTTTACCGTCAAATTTGGGGATGTCAGAAGGTAATTTAGCAGGAATTACTAGCCAAAAAGGAAAATGCAATATGGGATGATTTGTCAACCGAAACAAGTTTGGGAGATCCAATGTGGCAAGAAAGGGTAATTGTTGGTTAAACTAAGGGTGATATCGATGTGGCATAGGGACACCTATGGTGCCATAAACTGGTTGAGGTAGATAATTGTATCCAGTAGGCCCTCCCATATATGGTTTTTGTTGACCAGTATCAACAGGATTCAATTGTTTTTCAGGAACGTTCATGAGTGGGGGAAAAATGGGTTGATTCTAAGGAGTATAAGTCGGTTGATTTGGTTGTGGGGGATAAATAGTTTTCCCTTGAGGAGGGTAAATATTTTTTCCCTGAGGAGGGTAAACATTAGAACCTTGGGGAGGATAAGGTTGTTGTCCTTGAGGACCCCAGGTGGGATTTGGGACACCCGAATAAGGTTTTCAAAAATATAATCTGGAAGGAACAAGATTTGATACTCCTCCTTGTGGGTTATGGTATCATTTCCCCCCATGGTAAGGTTGATTAAATGTACCTCCTTGAGGTAATCCCCGGGATTGTGAACAGTTTCTGACAAAATAGGGTTTCCCCTGCCATAGGTTGATTTACAACTGTGGTTTGACCAGTAAAGGGGCTTTGTCCCCCATAAGGAACGTGCAAAGGTGGTTTTCCCCCAAGAGGGTTAGGCCCGCTAAATGATGGTTTTCCCCTAGGAGGGATAGGCCCACTAGACGATGGTTTCCCCCCAATCGGGATATGTCTCGCAGTTGGTTGTGTATGTCTGGAAAGGGTCTACATTCTGTGATGTAAAGGTGTTCCAATCAGATCTTGTGGAACATGAGGAGTTGTAGTATGAAAAGGTGTAACGGTGGGAGTAACGATTGAAGTACCTTGTGTATGACTAGGAGTGACAAATCCAACATTGAGGTGGATTTGTGTTGACGTAGTAGTAGGATCGAATACATGTTTGATGGGACGATCAATAGTCTAACCAAACAGTCCTGCCTCAATGGAAAGAGGGTCATGAGAATCAAGAGGTTGTCGAATAAATTCAAAACGTTCATAAAGATCATGTCCCGATGGAGTCCTCCATACAGAATGAGCAGGTGTTTGATGTGTATCTATTGCGTCAGTAGGAAGAATGGGGGTCCTAAAATCATCATTAAAAAATAGTTTTGTGGAATTGGTGTCACTGGAAAATGAGGGACTTCTTATTCTATAATATTACTGAATGAGTCCAATCGAACCAAGAGTGGTTCAATAGGAGCTTCTGACACAAGTGTAGTATGAGGAGTGGGATCCTCAACCATAACCAAGGCTATTTCTAAATTATCTAACAAAGGAGTAGCAACACTCCCAGCATCGGAGCGATTTTCTATCTCTTCACGGTAAATTTCTTATGGTGAATTAGGAGGTAAGGGTTCATAGCCTTCTTCTGGAGGAAACCCTTACATCCTACGTGATTTATGAAGACCTTTATTGTCTACAGGCTCAATCTTGAAAAAATATTAAATCAACAACACACGCTAAAAAATCTAGAAGAACCAACAAGCAAACAAACCTTCTCTCAATGACTGTACCAGTTGGTGATGAAATCCAACATCGCATGATCAAATTGAGAAGGGGCTAGGATATGAGCGAGTGGAACAGTTACGATGGCGACCTGCTTAATGGACTCACACCTTGGTGCAAGATTCCACACAGTAATCATGGATTTACCCTCCAAGGAGCTTGAGTGAGTTTGACCACCATCTGTTCTAAGTACAATGAAGACTTCCCTTCATCGTCACCTTTTGTAAAGACCCTAAATATTATGGCTACTAAATACACCGACTCACAGTAAACCTCTGGGTAGGTATAGTCGATAGTCTAGTCCGAACGTATGGGCAGGATAACAAGTCCAAAATCCTTCAAGAGAACTGAAGACAAGTGGACCAGTAGAACTCCAGAGGACCCCAAATGGATTCAGAATTCATGAAGCATCGAGACCAAATGAAGATAGTTTAACCTCAAGAATAACCTCCAATACACAATCTTACTACTACGAACAGTTAAAACATGGAGGGATAATCTTTGTGAATCTTTTGAATGCGACCTTGTGCATAACCCCTGTGTGAGAGAGGGATCCCAGATATGCTTATACAAAAATTGGATTTTCTCTCCCTATCGCAACATGCTAAGTTTGTTTTGAATTCTTTGGAGAGTTGTACTCATAGCCTAATCCAACGCGCTAATCCTAGTCTAATGTTGGTGGAAGAATCTATAAACAAAAAGTTTCTACATTAATTTTAATTAGCATTGATTTTAATGGATGTTCTTTACTCATAGGTGAATGAGCGTGAAACGAATGATATTATGACTTGAATTCCAAAGAAGAAAAATCAAAATGATAAGAAATCGTTTCTTTCAATGAAATTTTGTTTATGGGAAGGAGGCGAATTTTCTTTCTTTCACTATCATACACAAAAATGAAGAAAATTCCATGCAATCACTTTCAACAAGAATCCAATTCAATGCTAAACTATTCAAAAATTGATTCTAATATCCAAAAACCAATCATGAAAATATATCTCTTTGTTTAAATATGAACATAAACTGATTTGATTCAATGCTTCTTATGCCAACAAGATTTCACTATTTGCAGTTTTATACAATTGGAAGCAAGTATCATATAAACAAAAAGAACACTCTCACAACAATCAAATAAGAAGTGAAAACAAATCTAAACTTTTCAAAAAGAAATCCAAAATAATTAAACTCAATCAAGAAATTTTCTTGGAAATATACAAATCAAAGACCAAATGGAACAGTACAAATTTCTCTGGACTTCCTTGTAACAACTTTCAACCGATCAGATGAATGAGAAAGTATCGAAAAAGAACTCAAAATTTTGAAGAGAAAGAGTGATTTCAAAACAAGGAAATATCTTAAAAATCCAAACAAAGATAAAAACAAATCTTAGAAAGAAATAGGTTGCTAGTTGTATAGAAGATACAAGCTGATAGAAAAAGTCTCGAGAAAGAGGAAAAACCAAAAAATCACACCCAGCATAGATATCCAACAATTTTTCAACAGAGTGAAAAATTGACTTTCTGGTTGTATAAGCACCAGAGTGCTACAACGCTCCCTAAAGCAATGTAGGGGAGCGTCAATACTGAAATCAATGCTCTGGATGTAAAGGAAGGAGGGCATGGGTTTCTGAGAATGAAAAAGAGCAAAACTAGAAAACAAAAACTCGGGAAGGCTTGATCACCAACTTATGTAAGATGTCTTCAGGAATGACAACATATGTATAAAAGAGGAAAAATACAGTGAGTAGGATTTGAAGACGAGAAACATCTAAGATAAAACCAAGGAAAGAAATTGAAAATGAAAGCTTTGATCCCCAATGGATTCGCCAATTTCTATTGGAGGAAAATTCCCCTACGGACAGGTGAATGTCCTCTTGGATCTTAGACCCCTATGACCAAGACAAAAAAATTCTAACATTGAACACTGACATTCCTTTAAATGTAGCTAAACTAGTCAAGGGAAAAGAGGAAGAAAGCATGAGTACATTTTTCTGAAGTTTTTCCTTTCTCGGTCTAGGATGAACTTGATCTTCAAGCCTTTTAATGAGTTCTACAATTCAGTAGACAACAAAGAAGATACATTCTTCCTATTCTACCAATATTAGTTTAAACTAGATTTATCAAGAAGAGACAAGCCCATGAAAACATACACAAACTTGAAGGAAATAGGCCAAGCATATATATCAATGAGAACATAACAAGGTACTTACAATCTGTAGATGCAGATGCAATAGCCTCACCAAGTCCTCCTTGTCCAACCCCTTGCTCGAAAGATCCACAATCAAAATGACAATACTTTTCAATAATATTCTCCCCATTTTCACCATGAGAATGCCTCATATAGGCTTTGAGAGGCTCAACCACTGTAGTTATTCTTGGAATAAGTTGAGGATACGACTCCATAAGTTGTGGGATTTCCCTTAGATCCATCCTTTAGCTTGGATTCAAACCAAACTAACTCATATGATTCTTAGCTTTCCTTAGAGATAAGGGGGATTCTTCCCTAAGATTCTCTCAACATATCAACTCTCTCTTAAAGTTGGAAATAGAGCGCTATAGTGCTCCCTGCTAAGAGGACAAGGAGCGCTAGCGCTCCTTGCATGTGGGCAAGGGAGTGCTGATCTTCAAATTTTTTTTTAAGATGACTATTCTTCAAGGTAAAAGTTTGTAAAATTTTCCAAATGACATGTTTTCCTCTTCTAACAATTCTTAGAGGATGTACCAAGTGTTCTTATGATGTCGTCCACAATGTGACACATGCAGGAAAAAAATATGACTTTTGCGACACTTGCGACAAAAGTGTGACACTTGCAACACTTGCAACAATGACAATGAGACATTATTGAAGTGAGGAATTTTGACATGCAAAACCTTTCCATGCCATACCTTAACTTTCCTTGACTTTCCATGCTTTTCCATGCCTTGTCATGCCTTTCCTTACTTTTCCTTGCCATTCCTTGCCTTGCTTTTTCTTGACTTTCCTTGCATTGCCTTGTCTTGCCTTGCCTATTGAGTTTTCAATAAGCTAGGATCAAGCATGAAGTTCATTCCATTTTTAGCATTTTACTTGAACCATAGACATTTTTAATTTCATGATTAACAATTTGTTGAAGCAACCAAGATCACAAGAAGAAACCACCATGCACAAGTACACAAGAAGTATTATGGAAAACCCTTCTCAACAAGGGAAGAAAACCTAGCCAATCCTTTGTTATATTCTTCAAGAGATATACCTCCCACACCATAAACCTAACACACAAAATGGTGCTTACAAACCCTAGAAGACTAGCGCCCAAGAGAGTTGCGCACTTCAGCCCAAGAACAAGCACTTCCTGAAATTTCCAAACTCACACTTATGTTATGATTCCTCAATGGGGAATTTACCTTTATTTATATTAAACTGGACATATAAAAAGTAGTGTCTATTGGCACAACATGTCCGACCTCAATAACTCACAATATAATTAATAACTACCATATTAATTATCTTTTACATTAATTATCTTTTACATTAATTATCTTTTACATTAATTATCTTTCACTTTATGGTGGGGATGACCTGTACTCTTTATATCACAATTAGGGTTACAAGTAAGTCTAACTATTGAACAATATAGCAAAGGATCTCATACACCCACTAGTGCTCAGCCACTCAGGGCACACCCATATGTGCTCAACCACAGGGATGTCCACATCTCTTTCTCACTGCATCTCACAAGAGAATCACACTCACTAGTTCTTAGCCACTAGGATCACATTCACTTGTTCTCAACCACTAGAATCACGTTCACCTGTGCTCAACCACAAGCACATCATACTCAACATACCTCTTTCTCACTACATCTCATAGGAGAATCATCTGGAGTATCACATCATCTCAAATCTCTTCACAGAGAAGACCATTACATCATTTCATCTCCATCTCAGAGAGAACGACACACCCAACTCATGGGATTCCTCACCCCACCCAAGGGCACACAATGTTACATCTATGTTTCATAGAGGAACCACACACCCATCTCATGGGCACACCCAACTTATGGGCTTCCTCATCCCACACAGGGGCACACAACATTCCTTCTCCATCTCAGAGAGGAAAAACACACCCATCTAATGGGAACACCCAACTCATGGGATCTCTCTTAGGATGACTCACTCAGTCTTTTTCCTGGAGGATGTCTCACGTAGTTGTAATCATCAACACTCCCTCTCAGCTAGGGAGGCATTCTCCACTAAGCCAAGTCTCTGACGGAAGTACTTGAACTTCGTCTTGGCTGTAATCATCAACACTCCCTCTCAGCTAGAGAGATAATCTTCACCAGGCCAAGTCTCTCACATAAGTACTCGAACTTCGTCTTGGCAAGTGGTTTGGTGAATATATCTGTAATCTTCTCATTTGTAGGAGTGTATTGCACGTGTACGTCTTTCTTCTACACCATGTCTCTGTTATAATTATATTTTATCTCAACGTGTTTTGGTCTATCATGAAACACGAGGTTCTCAAATGGCTTCACACAAATATGGTTATCACAATGAATAATAATAGGATCCATCTCATGATCAAATAAATTTGTCAGAAGCTTGCGAAGCCACACTGCTTCGTGGACTGGCACACTCAATGCTATATAGTCTCTCTTTTACAGTTCTCAATCCAACAACGCATTGTTTCATGTTGCACCAGGAAACCATGGTAGACCCCAAGGTAAAAAAACAACCGGACGTGCTCTTCTGATCCACTGTGCTTCCTATGTAATCGAAATATCCCTATAAACTCGAGTCTACATTGGAGGCATATCCTAGGCCATATCCAATTATGCCTCATAGATATCTCAATACATGTTTCATTGTTATATAGCGAGTATTTCTCGGCTGACTCGTGAATTGACTAAGTACATTCACTGCATAACATATACCGGGTCTGGAGTTAACCAGATACATCAGTGATCCTATCAGCTGTGGATCAATCTCGTCTGAATCATTATTCGTTTTCTTCAAATACATCACCATCGGTGTAGGCATGGATTTTCATTTTTTCATACTAAACTTATTTAATATCCCTGTTATCACCATCATTTTGTCAGTTATAGTCGGTCCTAGATGAGTCATGTATCAAAGCGTGTGAGTTCAGGTACCGAACAACAAATGGGTCGAAGTCAACAAGTGGTCAGTTTGGCCCTTGGGAAAGGGTGTCATAATCAAACATGTGTAAGTTGTAAAGGTATTTTCCCAAAAGGTCGGGTCCTGTTTGAAAGAGAGATACTATGTGCCAGAGGTTGAGGCAAGTTGTTAGAGTAAGATTCACGTCGGAATATATAACGACCATCACCACTTCATTATGAAGTCATAAAGGATAAGAAGTCACGACGCTCATATCACGTATACTCTGAAGCTATTATCATCTATACTTTGCACACCCCGAAGTGTACCTGTCGCATGAGTGTGTTGCGCAAGTCTTTAGCCTACTTCAAAACTTCTTGTCACCATGGATTCAATGTCCTCTATCATGATTCCATCCCTTGCTCGTTCAGTTATAAATTCTATTCACTCTATGTGTTTCTCTTTTACCATCCTAGTTTATGCATTGTCTGTGATTTTTCTTGCAAGCCCTAAGTTTTGTCACTGCGAGAAAGTCGATTTCCATAAGCTATGTTGCAAACCTGTTCAGTCAAGATTGTCACATTTTTTCCGTCTTAAATCATGGTTCAAAACCTATCAGATTTTTCCACAATATAGTCTGTCGGGCGACACGTCCTCTCATGGTCATCCTTTCATCCTCAGCATTTTTTGTGACGCCCGAATTTTCTGTCGTGCTCCCCTACTGCGACAAGATTGTCATTATCATTGTCACAACATTGACCTGTTCCTCCACTGAGAGCCTTCATGGCGCTTGGGGACCATGCAGTGAATTCCTAAATTCATTTTCGCTTATCACGCAAAGTTTCCTCTACATCCCCTGAGACAGGTCCTGGATAAGAATATCATTATCCATTTTTCGCCCAAAGAGGGTGTCATCTTTCATTACTGCAGCACAAAACAAACACACGTTGCACCATGATGACATCCCAAGACATAAAGAAGAGAGTGAGAAGTGGCATAGATGTGAGGCCTGAGCACAAAGACTTGGAATTGATCAACGAATATCCAAATGTCAGGGCATATTTCGAACAGGTTGAATGCATGCACTATTGCGAGAAAATCCAAGGATGCAATGTGAAACGGGTGGAATAGTTCACGCTCATATTTAATGGCTTCTACATGGTTATTGTAGGAATCACATTCTGGGTGATGGAGGAAACTCTTTCATCCACAACAAAGATCCCTCTGCATGGTGAAAATTGGTCTAAGGGCATTCCTTTGGATGTGCTATGCTATGAAGAATTCATCAAACCAAATTGCCTGAACGGGAAAATCAGAACGAGTGTTCCAAGTCAGTATCTACGAGAGCCTTTTCAAAAATTCTTGAAGGTGATTAGAAAGTATTTCTCTTGTGAAATAAGGTCTGCCAGAGTATACCCACATCATATCAGGCCAATGATGCATTTCAAAGGTAAGAGACCTTTGAACTTACCTTTATTCTGTTGGCATGTTTTACGGGAAGAGTGTGCTTGTCATTGATGGAAAGAACAACAACAATGATGGAAAATAGGAACATCATAATATCAGGAGGAGAAACAAACAATATGCAGATATCAAAGCTCAGAAGAAAAAGCATAGTACAAAAACATGATCAGGATCAAAATGTCCACAGGACAAACCAGGGCCGTTGAGAATTCGAATACCCAAATACCCAAGAGTCGTTGGATCACTTTTGAGTGGAAGGACATCATAAGCTAGAAGAGAAGCATCGAAGATAGATCGAGCCATCAAACTAAGAATATGATCAAAAAACAATATTTGGTTCATGTCAAAAGTTGCAAGGGGGTTATTGTTTGGGGAATCTCACTTCAGAAGAATTGGCAACTTGAAAGTTGAATTACCCGAAGCCCGAAAATCCAAAATGAATAAGGACCATCAGATATGGACAAAATGCGATGATGGTAAGGATCACCTTAAGTGGAAGGACAGGATAAGAAAGGGCTTATACTGAGATCTCGTTCACCTGAATATTTGTCAGTCATCGGATCAAATTAAATGGAAGGATAGGATAAGAAAAGAAGGAGATTCGTTGGATTTAATCCAAAGAAAAGTTGCATCATAGATAGATCGAGTCGTTGATCTAAGACCTTGATCCAACGAATGTAATTCATTTCAGGTCTAAAGATATGAGGAGGTTACGCTCCAGAGAAATCACTTCAAGAATTTCCAGTTGAGATTTGAAATACACAAAGCCTGGAGAGCCAGAGAGCCGAAATGTATTCTCGATCATCGGATCATCTGAGGTAGATCTCAGTTGTCAGATCATCCAAAGAATATCTCAAACTTCAAATCATCTGAAGTAAATCTGGTTCGTCTGATCCGGAAAAGACATGGCGTAATCCTATGGACTCTAGGTAAAGACCCAAACTAAGCCTCAATCGTCTGATCCAATAGGACACGTGGTAGTAATATGAATACTTCGAGGGGAAGTAAAGTTTGAGACTTGAGATTTCAAAAGTTCAGAGACCCGAAGGAGATCTCGATTGTTGATTGAGAAAGGAGCTGCAGAACCGTTGATCTGGTTGAAAGGTCAAATTCTTGAAGTGGAGGCAGACTCATTGATTGAGAAGGATAGGTGTCCACAGATCATCGACTCCGAAATATTGGTGTACAAAAGAAATCAAGGTTTGAGATTTGAAATTTCCGAAGCCCGAATCATAAAATAAATCGTAGTCATTGATTTAGGAAGGTTAGATCTAATCCACAGATCATGAAAGAAAAAATCTGAACCGTCCGTTCAGGAGCACCATCAATATTGTGAGAACAACGGTCCCATCACATTGTGGGGATTGAAGATGCACGAAATTTAAAAAGTTGAAGGCGGACTGCAATCGAAATCAATGTTTTGGAGAAAGGACATGTGGAGGATCGAGGTAAATTGTGGGGGAAAAAGCAGTTTTATTCAAACCACCTTTGGGGGTGCCCACA
>JASDQU010252782.1:17283-27660 GCA_032191745.1 Picea mariana
GCTGAATAACTGACAATACTCGACTAGATCAACATACAAAGAATCTTAACAGGAATATAAATAGACAACTGCGGCTGAATAAAATAACAACACTCGGCTAGATCAAAAGACAAAAGGATCTTAGCCGGAATACAAATAAGCAACTAAAAGATAATACCCGGAATATGGGAGAACTGTGGAATCAATGAAGAATGATAGAATACCTAGATGATCTTCTCGGTGACTAGGGTGTGTCTTTCAACACCGAAATCGGCCAACTGGTGTCTTCCTCCTGGAATACACTGAACTATCTCTCCTGAGATGCACCTCTTCTCCTCAATGACAAGTCATAATCTGCATAATGATGAATTAGGTCACTGACCCTTCTTTTATATCTTTCCAAAACCCTAAATCATGTTGAAACCCTAATTCCCTGTTGATTTCCAAAACCCTAAATCATGCTGAAACCCTAATTCGTTGTTGACTTCCAAAACCCTAAATCACTGTTGAAACCCTAATTCACTGTTGACTTATATTTTTAGCTCATAATGACTTAAAAGCGCTTTTAACCCTTTTTAGCTCAATGTCACTTTCTGAATATAACACTTGTGACTGGAGTGACCTCTAGTAACCCTGTTTACCCCTCTTTGGCCCTGGCTATAGTCTAACGGGGCAGTTTAGACCATTAAGCCTCCTCTTCTGGAGCTCCTATTTGGAAAGGGACATTACACAATGGAAGAGGTGCATTCTCCTAAAACAATTTCTAGTATATCTTCTTTAGGGATGGTTAATGCAAGTCAAGTGCCTTTTTCTACACCCATTAATGAAGTAGCCAACTTGGAAATGTTCACCTTTCATAGGAAAAGACATCAAGTTTTGAGATAGAGTCACAAGAAGAAGAAAATTAATGTTAATTAAGAGATGGTACTTATCACTCAGTTTGTTGTAATAAATACTAGCAAGTATGGACTTAGAATAACTATTTCTACAAGACTTGCACTAGTAAAGGCTAGTTCATGAAGTTATTGAAGTAGAAAGAAGAATGAAGGAGTATGAGGAAAAATTGCATTGTTGGAGAATCGAGTGGACTATTTTAAGTCCAACCAATATGATTTTTCAGTATTCGTTGACTATTCCTTTAATATTCATAATGAATTAAATGGCATATAGAGAGAATTGTATCAAATATCTCAACACTTACAAGCAAAAATATGGGATATTTCAAATGTTCATAATCACATTTAGGCTTGGAAAATTTCATATGAGTAGGAACAATTGCATTTTGATAATGTTAGAAGATGGAAACTACATCTTGAGGAGATTCCTCTAGAAATCCCCTCACTCGGTGAGACTAATGCATTGGATATTGAATACAACCTAAGATATTGGAGATATTTGATCCAAAATGCTCTAAAAGTAGTTCAAAATGCGATGGTAGATTCTGCCACAATGTGATATGTAACAAATAATATGACTAAAACTATCATATCCCCTCCTTTGGACCAAAATACAATTTATTTCCTTCGGATGATGTATCAAAGGATCTTGAATATGAGATTCAAAATAAGAGTCAAAACATTCATTCCCTTTTCAACATCAATGAGGCATCTATAAAGAGCTATATTCAAGACCCTACTAGGGATATCATAGTAATTAAGACTTTATTACCCAAGATGGAAACTTTTTGAGAAAAGGATGAGAAGAAGTATTTCCTCTTACAAATATCCTTTCAAACAACATCATTTTCCTCAAAGTGATATCCTTGATAAAAAAAAATTGAAGCTTGGAAAATGTGTATTGAAAAATGCAAAAGGGACAAGGAAAGAACATCCACTAGTCAAATGGAGAATACCAACAGTGAAGGGAGATTAAATTTGTTTGTCTCCCCTTTTCTTTTTAGATAAATATAATGAATGCTATAAATAATAGGATATTTTCTTAACTTCGAACTCCTTTCAAGTTATTAATTTAGAAGCCAAAGTTGGCCACTTTTGGACACTTGTCCTCGTCTTTGTCATTGTATGGGACTATTCCTTTGCTTGTTAATGTTGGAATGAATGTAAGAATGTTTGCTTCACTATAGACTTTTCTCATGCATCAGTAATTTATTCTCACTATTGTTTTTCAATACTTGCTAACTTGTGGATATGAAGTTCTATTCAACAATTCAAATACAAGCTAACCTTGTTTCATTGTTGGTTATTTTGATTTTTCTTTTACTGAAATATAGAAAACTAATTTCTATTTTAATGGAAGCATTAACTATTGATTTCATTTTCAAGGATTGGTTTGTCACCATTCTCTAATGACTCTGTACCAACATAAATCCCCTAGGTCCTAGTTATTGTACCACCATCATTTCTCGTACAACAACAATTATGAAACTAGATAACATTGAAGATGTATGATTCTCTCTAGAGGCCACACTTATGATGTTCAAATCTATTGTAGTAGGAGTAATTGAATTTCTAATCAAAAACAAACTTTTTCTTTGTGAAGCAATGGTGATGGATGTTGATTATTTGGGTTGGTTGTCATTGATGTCAACCCTTGAAGAAAGTTTGGTAGCAAATTCTGGTAGCACAAAGGTTTGGGTAATGGACCCAAGTTTGTTTGATGGATAATGGTATGAGTTTTGATATATTTGCAGGTAATATTATTCCATATGGATATTACATGTCATTCCATTTCTGGTGGTATGTGGAACATCACATAACTTCTCACGATTAGAGAGTTATGGCCATGTGAAGTTGGAGAAAGGTTTGGGTAATGGACCCAAGTTTGTTTGATGGATAATGGTATGAGTTTTGATATATTTGTAAGTAAGAATATTCTATATGGATATTACATGTCATGCCACTTTTTGTGGTGCGTGGAACGTCACATAACTCCTCACGATTCGAGATTTATGGCCATGTGAAGTTGGAGAACCCTCATGAATCATCTAGAAGCCCCAAAATGTCAAAGTAGTCAAAGTGGTTTAAGAGATTTTAGAAGGTAAATAATAAAGTGAAAAGATGAGTGTACTATAAGTCAAAGTGAATACAAAAGAAAATATTTAAATAATAAAGTTAATGGAGAAATTACTAATTGGACAAGTGGTTAGAAGTGGGTTAACCCTAAAATAAGGAAAGTGGGTTAAGATAGTTAAAAGGTAGCCCCTTGAGGAAGCTACATGAAAGTATAAATAAGAGGCAAAGCTCTCTAATTTGAATCACACTTGAGCATATTGAATATATATAGGTGACTGAGGTAACCAAAGGATATCTAAGTTGAACTTCAGAGGGAAGGTGAAGTAAAGAAGGCCGAAATTCAAGGGAGGATAAATTCTTTTGATGATGCTTTCTAAGGTATGTTATTTACAAGTCATCTCACCATTTTCACAATAAATTGTTTTATATAATGATTCAGACCATGAAATTGGGAGTAATTTGAGGAAACATATCCAAGTATTTGTGGTACAAATTTTCCCTTGTGGGTTGTTGTATTTTTGGAGTTACACTCGGTGGAAAATAGGGTCTGTGGCTAGTCCTGAAACTACTCTAAAACAAGTGTTTCGGGTAAAAATGTCATAACTTCTTCATAAAATATCCAAATTTAGTAAGACCAAATGTGTTGGTAGTACATTCTGGATTATTATGTTTAAAATTTTCGGATCCATAAAACAAATATTCCATGCGGGGCACGCTCTACAAGTTTATTCTCTAGAATAAGCCAGAATTCAACAAGGCATGCCATTTTTGCTATAACTCCTTTTCTGAGAGGTTCCAAGTAGTGACACATGGAGGAATTGCATAAAACACACTGAAGAACAATGTGTATTATTTTCAGATATTTATTCATTACAGGTACATAGGTATGATTATTGCAAGTTAGGGTTCTTGACTAATCCAAAACTAGTCATGTGAGACTAAAGTAAAGTTTGATAAAATGATAGTCTCTTATTGTTAAAGTTAAGGAAGGTTTGCAGGTATATAATCATACACACTAGGTCTATTAAAGAGTTACAAATCAGATTTGGATGATGAAATTGATGAGGGATTTTGGTTGAGGTACACGTTGGGTACATGGTTGAGACAAGTAGTTGATGAGTTGGCACATACATGAGGTGTATAGTTGATGATGTTGGTACATCTTGATGATTCATAGTTTATGTTTATTTGATGCATGATTGGTACATATTTGGTGCATAGTTGATGCACTCATTGATGGTACATGTTGAGGTACAAGTTGGTGCATGGTTGATGCACTTGTTTATGGTACAAGTTGATTACAGGTTGGTGCATGGTTAATGCACTTGTTTATGGTACAAGATGATTATAGGTTCTTTGGTACAGGTTGGTGCAGGGTAGATGCACTCGTTTATGGTTCATGATGATTACAGGTTATTTGGTACAGGTTGGTTCATGGTTGATGCACTTGTTTATGGTACAGGTTGATTACAGGTTGAGGTACAGGTTAGTGCATGGTTGATGCACTTGTTTATGGTACAGGTTGATTGCATGTTGATTGGTATAGGTTTACAGCAGTATATCTCAAAGTGATAGCGTGACAGTGGTTCCATCATTCTACTTTTATTTCAGGGTGGTTGGACGGGGCAAGGAAAGGTGGTTGTAGCCACTTTTTTATTGTAGTTGTAAAACATAGGGGGTTGTAGCCTCCTTCTAGTTGTAGCCAGAGAATTGGGGAGTTGGAGATTTTTAGGTTGCAGCCTGAGAAACTAGGGGGTTGGAGCCTCCTTCCAGTGGCAGCTGAAAACAAAGGAAGTCGGTGCTTCCAATGAATGTAATTCTTAAAGAAATATAAGAAAAACCATTCGGTGGTTTTCTCCCGCTTTGGGTTTCCATGTAAAAACACTGGTGTACTGTGTATGTGTATGATTGCTCATTTTTTCATTGTTTATTTACTCTGCAATTATTGGATGATAATGCTACATTGATATAATACTTGCCTATTGTGGCTAGAAAAGGATTGAATTTCTCTATCACTGATTCACCCCCCCTCTCAGTAATCCAACAATTGGTATCAAAGAAGGTTCCTTCATAAATCAGTTTAACCACTGAAAGGTAGATCATGGAGAGAAACATATATAAAAATGGAATACCACAGTTTGATGGACATAAGTATGCATTTTGGAGCAGAAGGATGAAAACATATATACATGCACAGAGATTTGAAATTTGGAAATCAGTTGTAGATTGATACAAAGAACCAGCATTTCTGCCGACAAATGAAAGATCAATAAAACTCGAGAAAAATAATTCCAAATCCCCAAATTCACTTATAAATGGTCTTTGTGAATCAATTTACACCAAAGTTATCCATTGTAAATCCGCTAAAGAGATTTGGGACAAGCTTCAAAATATTTATGAAGGAGATTCAAAAGTCAAGGAAACAAAGCTTCAAACTTATAGAGGTCAGTTCGAACAACTAAATATGAAGGAAGATGAGAATATTGCAGATTACTTCTTACGAGTCGATGAAACAGTAAATGCAATCATAGGATTGGGAGAATAAATTAAAGAATCTGTGATTGTTCAAAAGGTACTAAGATCTCTCCCTATGATATTTGATTCTAATATATCGACACTAGAAGAAAGAGTAGATGTAGACTCAATTAGCATGGACGAACTACATGGAATCTTCATAGCATATGAAATGAGAACTGAATAGGAAAATCCAGATATAAAAGAAGCATCTTTCAAAGCATCCAAAAGGTCAAATAAAAATGGAAATCAAAAGGAAAAATAACATAGAAGCAATGACATCTCAGAAAAAGATGAAGAAATGGCCAACTTGGTCAGAAGATTGAAAAATGGAACCAGCAGCATATATAAAGGTAAGTTTCCTTTGATTTGTTTTAATTGTGATGGTATTGGTCATTTTTCTAACAAATGTCCTCATAAGAAAAATAAGAGAAATGATGAAGATTAATCAAATGCAAAACAAACATATAAAGGCAAAAGAACCATAAAGAAAGTTTTCAAGAAAAGATTATGCACCAAAGAAGACATTTCATTGCCAGATGAAGATGAAGTCAATGACAGTGAGACATAAAGAGTTCTATTCATGGCAGTAGAAGACTCTGACAAATAAGAAACCAAACAAGAATATGAAGAGACCGAAGAAGAATATCAAGAGGTAGAATTTGACTACCGAGAAGAATTTTTGTGTGCCATACAATTTATAAGAAGAGAAAAGAAGAAAAACAAGAAGCTACAAGCGAAACTAGACAAGAAAGAAGACACTTGGGAACTAGAACAAATGATCACAAATTTGAAGGTTCAAATAGAAGAAGATAAAAGAATTGGAGAAGCACTCAAAGAACATCTAGAAGAAAGAGACAAGACCATTGGAAATTTGGAAGCAAAGATTGTCACATTAAGAAAGGATCTTCAAAATAAAAATATGCAGAACAACTCAAAAGTTTTGGATGACATTATCAGCAGTAAAAAACCTCATCATGACAAGTCCGAACTTGGATACAATCAGACATAAAATGGATCAAGCTCCAAAAAAACAGAGCACAAAACATATCCAAAAATCTATGCAGAAACAATCAAAGGGGATAAGAATATCTACAAGGAAGATTATAGGGACACTCATCCACCAAGAAGATTCAGATTTCAGAATCAACAACCAATAGATACACCTCAGCAAGAAGAATGATTTAGAAGATCTTCAACTCCTAGGTATCAAACTATATTTTTTGGTTTATGTTGTGCATGTAATAATTTTGGACATAAATCTATGAATTGCAGAGCTAACAGCAGAAACATAAACAACTTTGAAATTCATACACAAAGGGGTTATCCAAGAAGGCCTAGTGAAACACAGAGAAGAAGTTACAACAGGTTTGAATCATTGAGCACTAAAGTGGAATGCTACAAGTGAAACAACTTTGGACACATGGACAAAGATTGCAGAACGACAGTTCCTCCTAGAGAACCACAACAGAACAACAACATTCATAGACAAGAACCTCAGAAGAGAACATGGATAAGAAAGAAGAATCAGTATAGCAATGAAGAATACACACTCTCTCTACAAGCTAAGTAGAAGAAACATGGTTAGTATGTTGACATTGGTTGCTCAAAACACATGATAGGTGATAAAGACAGGTTTCTTACATTAAGAAAGGAAAGAGATGGATCAGTTTCCTTTGAAAATGATGATTCAGCTAAAATCATTGGAAAAGGCATAGTCAGAATTGGAAACAAGAATACCAAGGAAGAAAATGTTATACTAGTAGAAGATATGAAACATAATATTCTAAGTGTGAGTCAAATGTGTGACCAAGGTCATAAAGTTACTTTTGATTCACAAAAGTGCAAGATAAGAAAAGAAGGTTCAGGAAAATTGATTGCAACGGCTGCAAGAACTTCAAGCAACATATATGTACTAAGTGAAATTGGAAATGAAAAGTGTTTTCTAAGAAAATAAGATGAAAGTTGGCTATGGCACAAAATAATGGGTCACATACACTTTGATAACCTTGTCAAAGTTAGCAAAAAGGAAGCAGTTACAGAAATTCCCCAGATAACGAAACCAACCAACTCTTTATGCAAGCATTGTCAACAAGGAAAGCAAACAAAGACCAGGTTTAAATCAAAAGAATATTCAATGACAAGACCACTGGAAATTGTGCATATTGATCTAGTTGGACCAACTATAAAAAAGGGTTTAAAAGGTGAGAAATACTTTATGTTATTAGTTGATTATTATATAAGAATGATTGTAGTTTTCTTTCTCAGGAATAAGTCAGAAGCTTTTGAAAACTTCAAGGTCTACAAGGAAATGGTTGAAAATGAAATGGATTCAAAAATCAAATGTTTGAGATCTGATAAAGAAGGAGATTTCACTTCAAAAAAATTTATGGACTACTGCAACAGGCATGGAATAAAAAGGAAATTCTTCGTTGCTAGGACACCTCAACAGAATGGAGTTTTTGAAAGAAAGAACAGGATAGTACAGGAAATGGCTCGAATAATGTTAATGGATTTCAAATTGAAAAATATCTTTTGGACACATAAAATCCATACAAAGGTTCACATTCAAAACAAAGTAATGCTCGGAAACAACACTGACAAAACTCCCTACAAGCTATGGAAAGGAAGACCAGCAAATGTGAATCACTTTAGAGTATTTTGAACCAATGCTACATCAAAAGAGAATATGGCAGAATGGGAAAGTTTGACTCTCGTGTGGAAAAATGAGTACTTGTTGGTTACTCAAGTACAAGGAAAGAATACAAGTGTTACAATCTGAGGTTGAACAAAGTTGTAGAAAGTATCAATGTAACAATTGATGAAACAGGTGGACGAGAATTAAAGGAAGAAGAAAATGAATCAATGGAACAACTTTATGAAGAAAAAGAAGAAGATGAAGAATAAGTAGAAGGGGAAGATGAAGAGGATCAAACAGAAGTAGAAGAGCAATTTCAGCAAGTGCCTCCAAAGATATCTAGCAATTGAGTACAGAAAAACCATCCTTCAAATCAGATCAGCGAAAACAAAGATGCAGGAGTTGAGACTAGAAGAATAATCTGTTCACCAGAACAAACACACCTAGCACTCTCAACTACGATTGAACCAAACCATTTTGAAGAGGCCAGCAAGGATGAATTTTTGAATAAGGCCATAGATGAAGAATTGGATCAAATAGAGAAGAATGACACTTGGGAATTGGTTCCAAGAACAAAGAATAAGAATTTTATTGGAACAAAGTGGGTATTCAAAAATAAATTAAATGAAGATGGACAGGTTACAAGGAACAAAGCTAGATTGGTATGTAAAGGATACGCACAGGTTGAAGGAATTGACTTTGAAGAGACATTTTCTCCAGTTGCCAGAATGGAAATAATTCGATTACTCCTAGCTTATGCATTCTCCAAGAATATTAAAGTGTATCAGATGGACGTGAAATCGGGTTTTCTGAACGAAGAACTTGAAGAAGAAGTCTACATTAAACAACCAGAAGGATTTCAGTTGACAGAGAACACAGATTATATGTGTAAACTGAAGAAGGCCTTGTATGGTCTAAAACATGCTCCTAGAGCATGGTACTCTAGACTGGATAAATATCTACAACAGGCAGGGTTTAGAAAAGGAAGTTAAGAAAGCAACCTCTACTTCAAGATAACTCAAGATAGTATTTTATTAATTGAAGTTTATGTTGATGATATTATTTTTGGAAGCAATGATGACAAGTTAAGATAGAAATTTTCAAAGGATATGTAGAATGAATTTGAAATTTCATTACTCGGAGAACTATCCTTCTTTTTGGGTCTTCATATACGTCAAAGAAACCAAGGAATTTTTATTTCTCAAACTAAGTATATCAAAGAAATGTTAAAGAGGTTTAGAATGGAAGATTGCAAACCAATTACCACTCCTATGCAAACCAGTTGCAAGTTGAGAAAAGATGATGATTCAAAGTCTACAGACCAGAGGCAATACAGGTCGATGATTGGCAGATTTCTATATATGACAGCATCTAGACCAAAAGTAATGCAGGAAGTTGGAGAGGAAGCACGATTTCAAGCAGCACCAAAGGAATCACATGTATTAGAAATGAAGAGGATTTTCAGATATCTCAAAGGAACAAAAGAGTTCGGATTATGGTATCCAAAAGGAAAGGATCTATCACTTATTTCCTACACAGATGCAAATTTGGCAGGTTGCATTGATGACCAACGAAGCACTAGTGGAGCAACGTTCTACTTGAATGATTGTTTAGTATCGTGGTTAAGCAAGAAACAATCATCAATATCATTATCTACAGCTGAGGCAGAGTATATTGCAGCAGCAGAATGTTGTACACAGGTTCTATGGATGAAATAAACTTTGGCAGATATACAAGTTGAGTATGATGAGCCCATTCCAATATATTGTGATAATACAAGCGTCATCAGTAGCTCAAAGAACTCGTTGATGCACTCTAAGACAAAGCACATTCCAATCAAGTATCACTTTCTACGGGAACAAGTTGCAGAGAAGAACATCAGAGTTGAATATGTGGGCACAAAAGAACAAGTGGCAGATATCTTTAAAAAATCGTTTACACTCCAAAATAATTTCTACTCCAAGTGCCAGAGACTTAGAGTAATTTCTACTCCAAAATTAATGCTTTTGAATGCTTATCTTATATGTCTTAGATTTGCAAGAGGAAGCACCATAAAGAGGACAGTTCAAGTTGGGAGATCAGTTTCAGGAAGAGTTCAATTAGGGGGAGTATTCCCAAGGACAGTTCAGTTAGGGGGAGAAACCTCGGATGGAAAGATACCTTTTCCATTGATGTCAAAGGGGGAGAGATTTATCAGATACAAAGGTAAATGCTTGGAGAAAGAGCACAAAGGAATGGTTCCAGGGGGAACAATGGTCACAGGGGGAGCATGAG
>JASDQU010252783.1:1787-12693 GCA_032191745.1 Picea mariana
AAGGTGGGTGAAAGGGGGCACCCCTGCTTTACCTCTGTACCACTAGCAGACCCTTGCTGAGTTGTTGACTTAGATCCCAGGGAAAATGACACTAGACTAGCAAACAATAGATAGCAAAGGATTCCTCTGAAAGTTGCTTTGAGGAGAAGTCAAATTTTGGATAAAACCTAAATTTAAAAGATTTTTTCAGTGGCAAATTTAGAAAGCTATGCAGAGACAAAAACATAACTGCAGCATGCTGGATCACTTGTAGGTTTGGGATTGCGTTTTAGCAATTTCATTGGATGCATACAACGTGGCTATCCAAAATGTATATATATCCATGGACCATATCACAAAAGAACATGAACGTATAACTATTTTCAGTTTAGGAAAATAACATTAACAATACACAAACCCATCTATACTTGAACTATGTACTTGAACCTTTATAGTGAGGTGATATATGTGTACCACTGTGGTCGATCCTTAGCGCGAAGCCTCCTCTGCGAGCGGGGTCCTCCTCTGCGAACGGGGTCCTCCTCTGCGAGCGGGGTCCTCCTCTGCGAACGGGGTCCTCCTCTGCGAGCGGGGTCCTCCTCTACGAGCAGTGTCTTGGACTAACAAAATATGGTCACTGCAGTCTACCAACTGGTGCCTGGGCCGAACCTGGGAGTAACTCGTTACCAACCAGAAGAAAGTCCAAGAGTAAAATACTAAACCCGTAAACCTCAAGGCCCAAAGGGGAAATAAGAGGTAACAGAAGAACGAAGATGTAAACTGGGGAATGCATTTCAGATCCCATATAATATATACCATGTGGGAGGGCCAAAAATCTCCATGTTCTTTGGAAATCGGGCAAAGGGAAGATTGTAGGCTGTCGCTACCCATTGCTGAGTGCCCACTGCCCATACCACAAAATCGGGGCGAAATTAAACCATAAATCCTGATTTTACCAAATGGTAGGGCGAAGAAGCTATCATAAATTCCCATATTTCTAGAAATTTTTCTAATGGAAGCTTGTTCCTCCAAATTTCGGGGGCTAAATATAATTTTTTTTCCTCTATCCCTCCTAAAAACATGGGCTAAGCCTATACACAATTTTTACCTTAAAATAAATTACAGGCTAATAAAATAAGTTTAAAAAAATCACTCTAATACAAAAAATTCGCCCAATAAAAAATTAGAGGCCCCTTAATTTCGCCCATGAGCGAAATTTCGCCCCTAAAATCATCTATGCTTAGGAGTGCAATCCAAGTTATGTCGAAATCTCATGAAGCCTCCAATTTCTCAAGAACAAGGTCTTTAGTCCTTAGATAGTACACACAGAACCCCTCGGGCAGAAACAATATCCATAGCTCCATTTGTGACTGAGATTTGCGGTGAGGGGCTAAGTTGCTATAGAGCATCATTTTCAATTTTGCAAACTTTGTAAGTCAATTTCTTTGTACAGAATATTCTAATCTTAAAAACTAAAAATCAAACAAGAAAACAACAACTCAACACTTACTTGAATTTTTTATGTTTGGTTCAAGTCTTTTGCTTCCTTATTAGTTACAATATGCACTAACAACCTATCTACTACAGGTTTTCTGATGTGTCTTCTGTAGAAAAGGATTTCAAATAATACCAACAAAGGTCTTCTGTTGCAGAGGATTTCAAGCACCATCAGATACTCCCAGTATATTGGCTACTCCAATTTTAGGATGTCATAGGAGATGAGATGGGACTCTCCCTCTGGGAGCAAGTGGTAGGAAATATCATTTCAGTATATTGCAATCAATAACTTATATTTAACATTAATGGTGTATCTATATAATCCTGTAGTTTTGTATATCCCTGTCATGGCATGTTAATATTTTCTCTCATTCATATAATACATGGTCTCGTCATATATTCAAAGCAGTGGGATGGTCACATGAAATGCCACTTTCTTTTGTAAAATGGATGGATCTTTTTTCTATCAACCTATATATGTAATACTATCTTTTTAAATATGAATAGAAAATATTTTGTTAGGATAAATTATTGTTATGGTAAAGTTCCCCCTTTAAATAGTGAAACCCCCCTTGGATCAAGACCCCTCTTTGATCCAAGAAAAAAGAAAACCAGTGGTTTACTACTTCCCCCTTAGACATATTTTACATGCCAAGAATCAGAATGAGAAGAGAAGGATGGAAGAATTACCTCTCTTACATTGATTGGCTTGGCTTCTCGAGCCCTTAATCTTAATTTCCAAGTTCTTGGCACAAGAAAAGTATTGCAAGGAACAAAGCACAACCTCCTTCTTCCACACTATATTGTTAAGAAGAAACAAATCTATCTATGATGAATTAGATAACAATAGACATGCATATAATGAACACATAAGCATGAGAGGAATAGGCCAAGTTATGTATTAATGGAAAGAAAACAATAGTGAAGCACTTACAATCTCAATATTGATGTTGCAACAGCTCGTCCAAGCTCTCATTTCCAGTCCCTTGAATGTCACAAAATCATAGGTATGATGCTCTAAGTTCTCTTTCCCACTTTCACCCAAGAATGGCCTTCATTATATAGGAGTTAAGGCAACATAACCATAAGATAGTTTTGAGGAGAGGATGGGATCAAGTGAGGATTTAGTTGAACAAACAATATTGACCTTGGCTTGGATAGAGGGTAGCTCGAACCAACCTCCAACCAACTGAAATCTCATAGAAACCACCTCTCAAAATAATACATGATAGTTGTGACTACTCCATCGCCCCCCCTGAACTGAGCATGGGGTGATATTATCACTCTCTTATAACTGGACAAGGAGTGATGATTATGGTTTATCCCCCTCTCCATATGGGCAAGGTGCAATGATCCTAAAAAAAGGCCAAAAACTCAAGAAGAAAGTTAGCATTTTGACCTCCAAGTGATAGTTTTCCCCTCCAACATGATGTTTAGGGATCATGACAAACACTCCCACATGGTGAAAAAATTTTGACACTTGGTAAAGTGAGACACTTAAGTGTGAAAAATAGGTGTGTAACAATGATGGTTGAAGCTTTTTGGTCATCTATATATATCTATAACACTATCTTTTTAGCAATAGAAAATACTTTGTAAGAATAATGATAAACAATAGAGAGGGTGATGACATCCTTGGTTGTGTTGTTTGTAGTAGAAATAACAAAGAGAATTAAAGCTCCAATTGTTCCTAGATGAAAACTGGTGTTGTCTCTCATGTTTGTTAATGGTGATCTTAGACCTTGGACAAAAGAGAACTCTTGCAGACATGAAACTATCAAATATAAATAAACACAACAAAGGGATTTGTAGTTGCGACTTACTGATGTAATGCCCAGTTGAAACCCTGTCAAATCGGAGAAGACCCAACATAATTCATAAGGAAATTCAATAGTATAAAACCTATAGGCACACCCATGAGTTGAGAAACCCTGATAGGAACACCAAACCAACTAGTCGGATTGATGAGGGCGTTCAATGATCCCTATACTTATTATAATATCAACTTGATTAAGATCAACACCTTAAACACACACTAGATACTCATGTGGACTTGTTATAGTAGTAATACTCAGGTGGACTTGTTATCCTCCTTAACCGGGTTAAATTCTTGTAAGTGACATGTTGAGCTCATATTGAGTATATTGTTGTAATGGCTTCAAGCCTTGTTTTTGATCGACCTTTGTGCCTTGAAGATTCTATGGTTTACCCTAGTTACCATCCTCAAAATGAGGAGAAGTACTTGGGGGTTCTCCTTGAGCTTTGTAACCTGGAGAAAATTGCCCTTCAACAAAGGCCTCAAGATCCACTACAATTTCTTATTTTCTAATGTGATCTAGAATGAACATGACTCCCATGGTTAAGCAATATTCAGGTATGCTCAAAATATGAATATAAGATGCAGTGCTCAAGAACCATATGGATACATATATTACATCCTCTCTTATATGGATGTCCACAAAAATGTTTGATTTTGTGATTGTGACGAAAGTTTCATATTGTTATTATTATTACTTTGAAATTTATAGAAAGAAAATTGTGACTCAATGGTTATGAATTATTATTATTATTATTAATGTATATAACCCATCAAAAAGTTGTATTTGAAATTACAATGTATATTATTACTCACTATTGATATTTTCAACTTATATGTGTGATTGTTAGCTAAATTTTAACATTTTAAATAATGGGAAGGGCAATATTTTATTTAGATTTTTTTTTTTTAAGTGTGAACCTAGTTTTCTCTCATGATTTAAAATACAACTACTATTTCAACTTTTCATCGTGGAAGGGTCATATGAATATACACCCTTCAACTTGAAATTAAAAGTAACCCTTCAAATTTGATCACTAGGGACAAGAAATAAATACACCAAGTTGAAATCATTAATGATAGAATATAAAATAATATACATTATTGGATGTGTGCATTCTCACATAAATGTCATAGTCTAAACGTTCTACGTTTTGGCCCATTTCCAGGGATATTTTCTCTTTATTTTTTCTCGAAATCCAAGGAGAAATGGTTGGATCTACAAATTTGAGTGGCTAAATTTGTATAATCCGAGTGCCTCATGGGGTTTTCAACAGGATGAATCCATTCATGCATTCAAAAATGCAATTTAAACAACAAAACATTGTGATTTCTTCCAAATTTATGTCATCAAATTCTAGCAAAAAATTCTAAAAAGTAGAACGTGTAGACAATGCCCACATAAACAAATGCATATACTACACACAACACAGTGACTTAACCCATTTAATAAATTAAATACCTTATTAGTCCATGTCGAAGGCCATGACTATAGCAACGAGTTTTCCATTGACCAAGTATTAGTTATATGTTTGACTTTAAAAATTTATTTGTCTCCAATGTTGAGTTGAGGGAAATCTTAATAATAACTTTATTGAAATTGAAACTAATAAAAAAAAAAATACGTTTTTGTCATGCTATTGGCTTTTAACTTCAAAGCATTATTGTCGGGGTAGCAGCAAGCATTAATATTTTTATCTGATCTAAATCAAATTCTTGATCCCCTCGCTTCAGTTCTTGATGTCATGGCTACTTATTGATTAATAAGCATGGTGAATATTTATTAGCATTTTGTTAGCATTGCCAACTGCCTCTGCCTTGCTCACAAAGTTCACTACCTACATTGCACCACCGCCTACATCGCCTTCAACCACACACCGCCTTCAACTACACACTGCCTTCAATTGCACCAAACCAACTTCAACCACCATACATATTTTTATTCCAATAGACATTAATCCTCTCAAGATACAAAACAGAACCTGTAGAATCACTCCCATGCTCGTCACATATCATTTCACAGAACGTGGTGGCTCCTATCTGGTTCCTACACTATCAGCCTTAGGAGTGCAATCCAAGTTATGTAGAAATCTCATGAAGCCTCCAATTTCTCAAGAACAAGGTATTTAGTCCTTAGATAGTACACATAGAACCCCTCAGGCAAAAACAATCTCCATATCTCCATATGTGATTGAGATTTGCGGTGAGGGGCTAAGTTACTATAGAGCATCATTTTCAATTTTGCAAAGGTTGTAAGTCAATTTCTTTATAGAGAATATTCTAATCCTAAACACGAAAAATCAAACAAGAAAACAACAACTCAACACTTACTTGAACTTTTTATGTTTGGTTCAAGTCTTTTGCTTCCTTATTAGTTACAATATGCACTAACAACCTATCTACTACAGGTCTTTTGATGTGTCTTTTGTAGAAAAGGATTTCAAATAATACCAACAAAGGTCTTTTGTTGCAAAGAATTTCAAGCACCAATGGATACTCCCAGTATATTGGCTACTCCAATTCGAGGATACCATAGGAGATGAGATGGGACTCTCCCTTTGGGAGCAAGTGGTAAGAAATACCATTTCAGTATATTGGAATCAATAACTTAGATTTAAAAATAATGGTGTATCTATATCATCCTGTAGTGTTTTTTATCCCTATCACAGCATGTTAATATTATCTCTCATTCATATAATACATGGTCTCGTCGTATATTCAAAGCAGTGTGATGGTCACATGAAATGCCATTTTCTTTTGTAAAATGGATGGATCTTTTTTCTATCAACCTATATATGTAATACTATATTTTTAAATATGAATAGAAAAACATTTTGTTAGGATAAATTATTGTTATGGTAAAGTTCCCCCTGCAGATAGGTGAAACCCCCCTTGGATCAAGACCCCTCTTTAATCCAAGACAAAAGGAAACATTTGGTTTACTACTTCCCCCCTAGACTTATTTTACATGTCAAGAATCAGAATGAGAAGAGAAGGATGGAAGACTTACCTCTCTTACATCGGTTGTCCTAGCTTCTCCAATCCTTGATCTTTATTTCCAAGTTCTTGGCGCAAGAAAAGTCTTGCAAGGAACAAAGCACAACCTCCTTCTTCCACACTATATTGTTAAGAAGAAACGGATCTATCTATGATGAATTAGACAATAATAGACATGCATATAATGAACACATAAGCGTGAGAGAAATAGGCCAAGTTATGTATTAATGGAAAGAAAATAATAATGAAGCACTTACAATCTCAATCTTGATGTTGCAATAGCTCGTCCAAGCTCTCCTTTCTAGTCCCTTGAATGTAACAAAATCTTAGGTATGATGTTCTAAGTTCTCTCTCCCACTTTCAGCCAAGAGTGGCCTTCATTATATAAGAGTTGAGGCAACATAACCATAGGACAATTTTGAGGAGAGGATGGGATCAAGTGAGGATTTAGCTAAACAAACAAGATTGACCTTGCCTTAGATAGAGAGTAGCTCGAACCAACCTCTAACCAACTAAAATCTCACAGAAACCGCCTCTCAAAGCAAGACATGATAGTTGTAACTACTTCATCACCCCCCTGAACTGAGCATAGGGCGAGATTATCTCTCCCTTATAACTGGAAAAGGAGTGATGATTATGGTTTATCCCCCTCTCCATATGGGCATGGGGCAATGATCCTAAAAGAAGGCCAAAAACTCAATATGAAAGTTAGCATTTCGACCTCCAAGTGATAGGTTTCCCCTCCAACATGTTTAGGGATCATGACAAACACTCCCACATGGTGACAAAATTATGACACTTGGTAAAGTGAGACACTTAAGTGCGACAAATAGGTGTGTAACAATGATGGTTGAAGCTTTTTGGTCATCTACATATATCTATAACATTATCTTTTTAGCAATAGAAAATACTTTGTAAGAATAATGATGAACAATAGAGAGGGTGATGACATCCTTGGTTGTGTTGTTTGTAGTAGAAATAACAAAAAGAGTTAAAGCTCCAACTGTTCCTAGATGAAAATTGGTGCTCCCTGTCATGTTTGCTAATGGCAATCTTAGACCTTGGACAAAAGAGAACTCTCGTGGACAAGAAAATATCAGAGATCAAGAATAAATAAACACAACAGAGGGATTCGTAGTTGCGACTTACTGATGCAATGCCCAATTGAAACTCTGTCGGATCGAAGAAGCTCTAAAAATATTCAAAAGGAAATTCAATAGTATAAAACCTATAGGCACACTTATGAGCTGAGCAACCCCGACAAAAACACCAAACCAACTAGCCAAACCAATGAGGGCGTTCAATGATCCCTATACTTATTATAATATCAAGTTGATTAAGATCAACACCTTAAACACACACTAGATACTCATGATACTCATCTAGAATGGTTATTGTAGTAATACATAGGAAGAGGTCACTTATTATAGTTATATAATGGAGTTGATTAAGCGGTTGGAGGTACTTGATGGTAAGGCAGATCTAATGCTGCAAGCATTGGTGTTGAAAGAGGAGGTGCCACATGATTCGCTCCAAACCATTGTTTCCACTTTATTTTCATTATCATAATCTGAGGGCACCATCATGCTTCAGTTGTCCCTGGACATCCAACAATTGCACATCCCCTGTGTCAAAATTCATCACTATAGCTTTATATTCATACAAAAATCCTTTGTTAAAGGTTTGTAACATCAATTTTTTTTTATAGAATATGTTTAGATTAGATACTGAAACCTATGTTCGAATACCTAAGTACAAAAACTATATACATTAATCAATGAGAAGCGAGCCAAATCTGTCACATTCCAATGTCAACTTAAAAATTCTAAACAAACTCAAAATCCAAGAGCCCATGAACCCCAAATTCATCACATAGACGCCTATATTTGATAGTGCTCGCCAGTGGGACACACAATTATCAATAACACCAAAGCGATGAAGATAAATGCCACGTCACTGTCAGCTCTCTACGAAGAAAATACTTTTCTGCTGATTGATTGTTTATAGTTTATTAATTACCCATCATCCACTACAAATGGTGTGGATTACAACGATAAAATTACGGGCCATTAAGATTTACGGTTGCTAATAATGATAAAAAATTAAATGCTGGAAACATGGGTCACGGATATCATCCCATGCACTAACAGAGCAGTTAATGTAAACACAACAGCTGACTGTAACGCCTCGACATCTCTGCAAAATCTTATTTAGCCACAGTTTTCACCTTCTTCATATTTTTGCAAAAACTCGGCTAATTTAGAGGCGTGCAGAAGCTTGTCTAATTTAGAGGCAAAGTGCAAGTGTAGTACAGTGGGCTGAGAGGAAAAACAATAAAAAGCTGCCAAATTGTTCCACTTGTTGGGCTTTGCACATGCCTTTTCCCGCCAATCACGCTTGTAATGAATGTTCATTATACAAGGAATACTTATTTTAGAATGTGAGGTCTTTAAAGACAGTGGGGAAAATTATGTAGGTATTTTGGTGCTAATTCTTGAGATAATTTATTCAGCAAAAAGTTTGTTGAGAAGCTAGGAGCGATTATTGTAAAACTTTACAGGAAAAGGGCCGAATACAAAAGTCAGATGGAAAAACAATCTGTCCCATAGGCTATTTTTTAACCTCGTGAATATTAAAAATACTTTCTTTCTTTCTTTCTTTCTTACACTAAATTAAGAGAAAAAGAGAACATTAACAACTTCAGTTGACGAGTGACAGCCCTGTTGTATCTGGTACGTCATTTAAACTCTAGGGGAAGGTTCCTCATGGAAGAAAGCTCCATTAGATTGGTAAGACCTAGACCTTAATGTGAAACAACTTGGTAAGAATAACATGCAATGCTAATACTCTTAATTTTAAATTTTAAATACTCATTTTTATTAAATTAAAACTTATCAAACAATTCAAAGCAAATTTAATGATTTTCTCAATGTGAATAAGAAAAAGGACTCAGATTTAAATTTAGAGATTCTCCCTCCTTGACAAAGTTGGCAAATTATAAGCATGACTTTTAGAGTGTTTATGACAATATATGTTGTGATATGTACTTGGGTGTTTATTGGTTCTTAATAAAGTGGGTTGTTGTACCATGTTAATATAATGGTGAGATTCAAATTTGAATTTGTATAGATGAATAAAAAATAATTATTTTAAAAAATGAAAAATAAATTTAATTGATTAAAAAGGAAAAGTACAAAGTAATTATCATGATTCAAATTTGTGTATAAAAATATTCGACAAAAAAAAATGTTTTTTTTCAATTATTAAAAAAACTTAACACATGTTCAACATAGCAAGTTGATATCAATGAATATTGATAGAATACATTATCTTTTATAATATAGAAATACTAAAAACCTAATTATCTATCTAAATAATTAACTAACAATTTATAAATAAAAAACTATATCCCAATATTATTCACATTCCTCTATTTCTACTTTCTTTTTTATCTTCTCTTTATTTCAATGCAACGAATTCCTCTATTTCTATATATATTTTTTTATCTTCTCTTTATTTCAATCCAACCAATGTTATGATGAGGAAAGAACCATTCAAATTTCTATCAACAATAATATTTCTCATATTTAATAAAGCCACACCTTTCTATAAATAATTCAATTGATACTTCCCCGTTACTTTTTTTTGGTTTGAAAAGTTTTATACAATGTAAATAGTATGTGTTTCCTTTGGACCCTTCCATGACTCATGACCCATAACCTTACTCATGACCCATAACCTTTGCATGTTTGTGATTGTGATTGGTTGATTTATCTCACTTGTTTATTTTTGTCACAATTGTTCGATTATTACCCATAAAGAGTTATGACATGAACATCTCACTTGTATGAACATACTCTCTCCATTAATGTAAAATAATGATATGACACTACACTACATCCATACTTCTAATAACGTAGAACTTCACTTTAAGAATATTTGATGACATATTACATCTTAACATCAAACTTCATCATTTTCATTGCCCTCCATGACAATGAAACTCAAGAGGTGACGAAACTACCAAATGAGGGCACTAATTATGTGCTTTATCACCATCACAAAATCATTGTCACAATCAAACAAAATTATAAAATAAAAGAGTTTCCATCACAATTATAAATTTTTATAAGGGGGTTTAAATATTATCATGGTTGTGTTTTGTGTAGTTATTAATTTATCCTATGAAAATTATGAATTAAGTTTATATGTTATTCGAAAACAAATGATTTTATTGCAATAGTTTTAAGATATTGATTTTTTTATGAATATTATTTAGGTCAAAATCATCTTTTGGTACTATATAATGATTTTAAATTGTTTTTGATTGGATAAGAATTCATCTTTCTTGGATATAACGAAACAAATTAATGGCCCACTACCCAAAGGTATATGGAAAGAGTGAAAGTCTACCCCATACGAATCACAAGCAAATTTTTTTAAGTGGCTAGGTTTCTTCTACACACAATCATGTAACTACACATTGAAATATTGAGAACACTTAAATATAAACTAGGCCAATAACCCTAAGTATTGTAGAATTTTTCATATATATATATATATATATATATATATATATATAAACTAAAGTTCAACAATTTTGACTTTTTTTTTTAA